>PVKH010034820.1:0-11813 GCA_004027955.1 Chaetophractus vellerosus | reverse complement strand
TTGCAGTTATTGAAGTAAAAGATTAAAAACATAGACCTCTATAATGCACTTCAGATCCATGAGAAGATGTCCTTGAGAGATGGAATGTGGTTGGAACGGCAAAGAGGATTCTAACTCTAATTGTGAAGTTTTATTTCTTTTATTTTTAAAAAATTGGAAGTAAAGAAGAAAATGTCAACATCTGTTCATTCATGAGCCTAGGAACACCATTTTATATTAGTTTCTACTTTACCAATTTTAAAATAAAAAAACATCCCTTGCTATACATGGATCCTAGAGCCACCACAACAAATTTGCCTAAAAAAGATAAAAAACATTTGTTCATCTAATAGCAAAGGAGGCTTACAGGTCACTGTAGTTTCTTTCTTCTGAAGAAAACATGTGAACAAGCTTCGCTTCCCAACAGTTGGGTGATACAACTCTATCTGCAACACCAGTCCAAAATAATCAGACAGAAAGTGCAGACTGAGGAGGTGGGGACTTCCTCTAGGCCTCTCAGGGGCCTGCCAGCAGCACCTACTTCAGAGTCTGGTCAGAAGCCTGCCTGTTCCAGCACTGCTTCCAGTACAGAAACCTAATTCTGCATGTTCAAGTCTGTCTATGTTAGAAAGTGATAGTTCATGAAATACTCACAGGATTCCTGAAAATAAGCTGAGTCCATTTAAAATGTGAATCAACACAGTAGAGTGCAGGATAATCAGTTTAAACACAGAACAATACAGCGTGAGGCTGCAAGTTTATACATATCTATACAGTCACAACAAATAATGCACATGATGATGGCAGTGAGAAAAAGAGAAAGGAAAAGGAAAAAGAAATTACAGGAGTGAATGCAGCTCAAGCAATTGGGCGCCTGCCTACCACATGGGAGGTCCTGGGTTCGGTTCCCAGTGCCTCCTAAAGAAGACAGGTAAGACAGTGAGCTGATGTGACAGGCTGGCGCAGCGAGCTGATGCAAAATAATGCAATGAGGAAACACAATAAGCAAGGAGCAGATGTAGCTCAAGCAATTGGGCACCTCCCTCCCACATGGGAGGTACCGGGTATAGTTCCCAGTTGCCTCCTAAAAGAAAACGAGCAGACACAGAGAGCACACAGTGAACAGACACAGAGAGCAGACACTGAGCGCAAACAACGAGGGGGTGGGGGGAGAAATAAGTCTTTAAAAAAAAAAAAAAGAAAAGAAACTATGGTGCTATCTTTTGCCAGGAAAGAATAGCTCTACCCAATTTCCAGAACCCTGGGAACACAGTTTAAGAGAGGATTAGTAGAGCAGCTGGGCAGTGGTAAAGAAGTAGGGCTTTCATAACATTATGAAAGAGCATCATCAAAGTATTACTACTAACTATAGTCCGTATCTTACTCCCCAATTTAACTACTTTCAAATCTGCAATTCAGTAGTGTTAATTTCATTCACAGTGTTGTACTACCGTCACCATCATCCATTACCAAAACTTTTTTATCACCCCAAACAGAAACTCCGTACCTGTTAAATGTTAACTCCCCTTAACCCCCACTATGTGATAGGGTGATGAATGGAACATACCTCAGAGTTCTTGGGAGGAAGAGAAAAGATAAATGCACATAAAAGCTTGAAACAGAGCCCAACACATGACAAGCACTCAAAGAATGTAAGCTGTTATTAAGAGGTCAATTATGGTATTCCTAATCAGGTATAAATTGGAAGAATGGTTGTGACATGCAAATTGATTCTGGAAAAGTGATAGGAAAGAGAACAGCAGGATTACTAACACTGGCTGAAAAATGTACATTAAGAACAGAAGATATTTACCTCTGTCTTGGAAGGATTGGTCTTTTACAGAAAAAGGGGAGATTTAAATTTTAGACTAGTCAGTTTGAAAAAAGGCAGGACACATTTTAAAAAATTCAGCCTCAGGAGCAGTGGAGCACCCGCCTCCCACATGGGAGGTCCCGGGTTCAGCTCCTGGTGCCTTCTAAAGAAAACAAAAACAGGGAAGTGGATGTGGCTCAGGCAGTTGGGCACCCACCTACTACATGGGAGGTCCCAGGTTCGGTTCCCAGTGCCTTCTAAAGAAGATGAGCAAGACAGCGAGCTAGCGTGGTGAGCTGACACAATAAGATGATGCAATGAGATGATTCAACAAAAAGACACAATCAGGAAATACAATGAGAGATACAGTAAGTGGGAGCGGAGGTGGCTCAAGTCATTGGGTGCCTCCCTCCCACATGGGAGGTCCCAGGTTCGGTTCCTAGTGCCGCCTAAAAAAAAAAAAAAAGACAAGCACACAACGAACACACACACAGAGCAGTGAGCACAAACAACGTGGGGCGGGGAGGGAGAAATAAAGAAATAAAATAAATCTTAAAAAAAAAAAAAGAAAAACAAACAAGCAAAACAAATGATAAAACTAACTCAGGGAAACCGATGCGGCTCAGTGGTTGAGTGCCGGCTTCCAACTTACGAGGTCCCAGGTTCAATCCCCAGCACCCCCTCCCCAAAAAAAAATCAGCCTCAAAGGAAAAGCTATCCCAGGCAGAATAGCGAAAAGAAAATCATTACGGATGCACTCTACACAATTTACTCTAAGTTAAGGTCACGGTGCAGAAGCAGCTTGGGAATGTGAAACACACCTGGGATCGGTGTGGCACGGCATACATGGCGTGGCTGCCACCTCCCTCTTCTTTCTGAGCACAGGCATCCCCCAACTCCTTGTAGCTGGATGACAAGTACGTGTCAATGTCCTCTTCTTCCCCATAGTCCAGCGTTTCAAAGGATGGTAAAGAAGTTCTTCTTCCCTTCTCACTCTGCCAATTTGGTCTATATTAGAACATTAAGGGCAAATTGATCAAAAATAACCAGTTAATACTTCACATTGGTAGCATATATATCATTAAAAGATTTTCCCTACGCTTTTCCCAAACATAAAAGTATTATACCTATATTACAAAAATATCCAGATGCTAAAAGGTTAAATCACCTACTATCCCATCTTATTGCACTCTCCCTAGTGTTTCTATTTTTTCCTTATATTTTACAGCTGTTATGACTATATACATATGCAATTTGCCTTGATTTCATAGAGAATCAAGAGGATTTGCCAGCTTAGTCAGCCACTCCTCTTAAGTTTTTTCCAAATTTCACTGCAGTATAAGATTACTCTGTGATGAACATCTATGTGCAGATAAACTCTTCTGTATTAGAGCCGTCTGACAAAACAAACCACCATAAAGGAACTGCTGGGTCAAATGGTATGACCATTTTATATCCCCATATGTACTGCACAAAATCATTTCACAAGTCATCTCCCCAACCTGTGCCTACAGTGCCAACAATTCTCTAAAACCTGCCTAAAGAATGTAAATATTATGGTCTGAGTTTGCATTTCTTCCTGGCACTGAACATGTCTCCATATATTTGTGTATAAATGCATTCATCTACTACAAATTATCTATTCATGTCCTCTGTCCATTTATCTACTTTGATTCTAGTATAGTCATTCCAATTTGAAAGTAACTTTTTATCTACTAAAACAAAAACTCTTTTTGGTATTTACTGCAAATATTTTCCCTAGTCTATGAATTTGGTTTTGGTTATGTAAATTTTTTGACATGCAGATGAATAAAAAAAAGTTTTTAACCTTCTAAATTTACAGAAGTTGCAGGTACTTATCTCTGCCTGAGAGGTTTGATAAAGCCAGGATGCTGGATTTCAAGGTCTTCTTTATGTATACATACAGAGGAATCCTTTCATTCAATGGGAATTTATTTTGGAGTATGATATCAGGCAAGGCTCAAAGCTGCCTTTTTTTCCTAACATTACCGACAATACACCGTTGCATCCCTTCCTTCTCCTCTGATGTGAGAGACCGCCTCTACTAAAGATTCCACACGCTTGTCCCACGAGGCTCCCTCCACAGCACCCGCATGCTCCTGTGACACATCTATCCATCACTTTGCTGGTTTAGCTACTTTACCTATGATGTTTGCAAACGCAGTACGGTTGATCGAGCCCTCCCCCGAGCCATTCGGCTTCCTTCCCAGATTTCCTTTGATGGTCTTGGCTCTTTATTCTTTAACTTCGGAATCATTTCCTCATCTTCGGTGCTTTTCTTTTTCTTTCTTTTTTTTTTCCCCCTTTAGGTGTTTTTAATCGTGGAGTCAAGCGCCTTCTCTTGTTTATGGGCCATTTGCTTTTCTTCTCTGAGCCTCCTGGACTGACTTTCACAGCATTAAAGGCTGTGGTTTGTTTTACTATTAATGACCTCATCTTTAGTTTTTATTCAACCAAAGAATAACTTTTTACTATGAGAAACTCAAGCTATATCCAAACATCTCAAAATGGAGTCAAGATTTAAATGTGAAAAAAAAAAAAAAAGAAAAAAAGAAAACAAGTTCTAGAAGGAAATAAGTATGTATGTAACACTGTGATAGGGAAGGTCTTTCTAGATTTGACAATAATGACAGAAACTACAACAGGAAAGTTTGATAGATTTTACTACATTAAAAAATACAGAATATTTGACATGTCCAAAAAACAAAAAACAAAACCGATTAATGTTACAACTGAAAAGGCAAATCTGGTCATGTATCCCCCATCCCCACCTCACCAGTCCTTCAGTCCTTCCAACTGCTTCTAGGGGAGATACCAAACCCCCCAACAGGACTCCCAAGGCCCCCCATTCTGACTCCTGCCCACTCTTCCAGCCCGCCTCGAGTCACCCTCCACATCACCTAAGGCCCCCCAGCCACACAGCTCCTCCTGCAGTTGCTCACGTGTGTCAGGCTTCTTCTTTTCTGTTGGGACCATCCACAAGGACCATCCCTCCAATCCTCAACTGCCTCCTAGTTAATTCCTGGACATTCCTAAGCTTTCCCCTCAACCCTCTCTTCCTCAGGGGGAAACTTCCTGACCCTCCAGCTCTAAGTCAGCTCAAATCCAGCTCAAGCAATCAAGGAAAAGATGATTAAGAAGAAAATTGGTTAACAGCAGGTACCAAGGAAGGTGAGATGATGAATGTTCAGAGAGACACGAGGAGTGATGAATGACAACACTGTCTAATTTGTGGCACCGAGAATCCTATTAGGGATAAAAGCAACACTGAATTAATTGCCTCTGTGGGGGACTGAATTATATCTCCCACAAAAGGCAAGTTCAGGGGGCCGGCTCGATAGCCCAGTGGATAGGGTGCCGGCATACCACATGGGAGGCCCCGGGTTCGATTCCCGGGGACCTCTCCTAGCGGGCAGACCGCCTTGAGAATGGCAAGCTGCCATGGGCGGGCCGGAGCCGCCGTGGGCAGGGCAAGAAGCTGCCACGGACATGGCAGGAGCCGCCACGGGCAGGGCAGGTCACCCACGGATGGAGCGCAGCCAGCCACCCGCAAACTGAATCAAGCGCCGGCCGTGAACGGACGCAGAGACCGCCCACAAGCGGGGAAAGCCGTGCCTGCGCAGTGACCACTCTCGGCGCATCGCCGCAGTGGGGGGAAGGGGAGATATGTAATAAAATAAATAAATCTTTAAAAAAAAAAAAAAAGGCAAGTTCAGGTCCCAACCCCTAGTCCTGTGGGTGTGAGCCCATTTGTAAATAGAATCTCTGAAGGTGTTATTAGTTAAGGTGTGCCCAAACTGAATGAGGGTGGCCTTAATCCCATATGGCTCAAGACCTTAAATATAAAGGAAATTAGTAAAGGAAATTAGACAAAGAGAAGCCATGGGGACCAGCCAAAAGCTGGAAGTCAGCAGAACCCAGAAGAAAAAAGCGAAGACACTGCCATATGCATTGCAAAGGGACAGAAAAGCCAAGGGACCCCAAATACTGCCAAGCCAGAAGATACCAATCCCAGGAAGAAGCAAGCCTTTTGTCTCTGAACCCAAGACCCAATACATTCCTGTTGTTCAGCTAACCTACTATATGATATTTGTTTTAAGAGCCAGGAAACCAAAACAGGCTCTGTGTTGCCATGAAGATGACCAGTGCTTTTACAGGTCGTAATTTACCCAGCTCCACTCTGGAAAAAATTATGATAAAACACAAGAGCAATTAATGTCCCAGGACAGTGTCCCTTTGACACAGGTGATGATTATAAACCCATGCATGTGTGCACACGCGCACACTTAGAGACCATGCTGGGTTGCAAGTCCTCCACCCTGAGAGGGAGCAGAGCCAGCAACACGGCCCCTACCGAAGCCTCAGCTCAGACGTGGTGGCATAGGGCTCGATGAAGCTGTCCTTTTCCACATAGGTTGTGTCACTCTCAGACCGGGATCTCCGGCGAGGTTGAGGAATGGCGACGGTCTGCCCAGTCAATGTCGTTGCCAGAATGGCTGCAGCCAGAGCAGATCTACAGACAAAAACATCCCAATGAGACAGTGAGAAAGGACATTCAAGATGAAGGCTGTTACGCTCCCCAGTGTGACAGAGTTGAACTCATTTGTGGTTTCCCTACACATGGCTCTTCTGCCCCTTCTATCTGAACCTACAGTTAGTACTAGACTTGATAGGTCTATGTCCAAGAGACATAAATCTCTGGGCTGTCCATGTGCCAGTTGGTCCCTGAATCTCAACAGAGTTGCAACATCTACTGTCCAGTTCATCGGACTCACTGAGGACAACTAACAAGGAGATGATGATGGACAATACCCATCCCAAGGAACAAAGAGAGTCTGCAACTGCAAGCAAGATAATCCCATCTATCTGCCCCATGGGATCTAAGCCCCCCTCTCAATTAGAAGCAGAGTGCGCCATCTCCATCCTAGAATCCTCAGGATTGGGGAATGACTGATGGGCTAGAGTAGATTTACTGTTATTCTACTATAGACTTATTGAGATTCTAGCAATGGAAGAACTGTTATCATTGATGTGGAGGTAGTGGCCACTGGATGTTCTGAGGGGAGGTAGAGGGAAAAAAAGGTATAATGTGGGGCATTTTCAGGACATTGGAATTGTCCTGAATGACGATGCAATGATGGATAAAGGCCATTATATATTTTATCATAACTTAAAAAACTGTGCAGGACAGAGTGTAAACTATGATATAAACTATAATCCACACTTAGTGGCAATGCTTCAATATGTGCTTATCAACTATAACATATGTACCACACTAATGAAGGATGTTGTTAATGTGGGAAAGTGTGGGAGGGGTAGGGAGCGGAGCATATGGGAATCCCCTATATTTTTTATGTAATATTTATATAATCTAAAATATTTTAAAAATTTAAAAAAGTATTAAAAAAAGATGAAGGCTGAAGAAGATGAATTAATCAAGATTTATCTCTTGTTCTACTAGTGTTTGCTGGGTATCTACTAACTATGTGCCTGTAGTCTGCCAGTCTCCCAATCTCATTTGATTCTCACATCGAATGTCCCTAAGTAGATATTACTGTTGCCCCCATTTCTCATAGCGATTAAATGATTTACCCAAGATTTCCTAGCTAGTGGCAGGTGGAACCAGGTCTCTGATCCAGGTAGTTGGGTCCCAAATCCTAGATTCAACAGTTTTCTTATTAAAATGAAAGGCAAGAATCTTATAAAAAGAGATATAAAAAGAGAGAACAGAAATGCCTTTAAAAAATTTTTGCAAATGCTTCAAAAATAAAAGTACAGGCAAGATGAAGTAAGATATTTACAAAATAAAACAAAAGACAAAAATACAACAAACAATATATAGTTTAAGATACTGGACATCAGGTAATCATGGACAGTGATCTCTGAGAGAGAAAACAAAGTGAGCTCCAGAACTGTCCAGCTTCCTGCTTGAGAGAATTTCCAGGTCACAGTGCTGGGAAGGGAAAATGAGGTGGAGCTAGGTGGACTCCCTGAGGGGCAGAGACTGAGCAGAGTCCAGGGAGATGCCAGTGGCTAGAGATTTCAGGACAGAGTACTGGAGAGGAGAGAGCTGCACAGAGAGAATCCTTTGGATGTTCTGCCAAGTATTCCTCAGCACCTGAGTGTGAGGAAACTACCCAAGGCTGCGGAAAGAACTATCCAAAAGGATTAGAGAGAAAAGTGCCCGATGTTCACACATAGCAGATGTAGCACCTGTTCCTACCATAATTCACAGGACATTAGACAGAATATTCAAAAAGGTCTTGCCTCAGGAGTGGGGAATAATTAGCCCTAAATTGAGCACTGTTCATATCAAATCTTAAAACCAAGACCCAAAAGAACCAAACTATTTCCAAGTAACTGCATCCAAGAACAAAGTTCAAAAAGATTTAGAGGAATACAAAAATATCTAGCACTCAACAAGTTAAAATTAGCAACAATGTCTCATATCCAATCAAAGATTACAAGGCATGCAGAAACAGAAAAACACAACCCATAGTGAAGAAAATAATCAACCAACAGAAATGCAACCAAAACTGAAAATAAATGTTAGAATTAACCAATAAAGATATTAAAATAGTTATTATAACTATATTCCATATGTTAAAAAAATTAAGTAGAGGCATGGAATACATTTAAAAGAAGACCCAAATCAAACTTCAGGGGATGAAAACTTCAAAGTCAGAGATGAAAACTACACTGGATGGGGTTAAAAGCAGATTACACATAGCAGTAGAAAAGATTAATGAACTTGAAGGCAAAACCAAAATGAAACATAGAGAAGAAAAAAATAATTGTTTAAAAAAAAAGAGCATCAGTGAGATCTGGGACAATTTCAAGTGGGCTAAAACATGGGTGGCTGGAACCCCCAAAGGAAGGAGGTAACAAGGAAAAGAAAAAAATATTTTGAAGATACTGACTAGAAACTTTCCAAACTAATAAAAACTATAGACCCATCAATCCAAGAAACTCAGAGAACCCCAAGTAAAAGAAACATGAATAAAATTACACCAAATCAGATCACAATTAAACTGCTCCAAACCAGTGATAAAGAGAAAATCATAAAAGCAGCCAGAGGAAAAAGACATGTTTATGCATTGAGAACTTTTGAAGAATAAAATATCTAGGAATAAATTTGTCCAAGGATGTAAAACGTGTACGCTGAAAACTAGAAGACATTGTTGAAAGAAATTAAAGAAGACCTAAATAAATTGTAAGACATCCCATGTTCATAGATTGGAAAAAATTAATATTCTTAATATATCAATATTACCCAAGATGATCTATAGATTCAATGCAATCCTGATCAAAATACCAGCAGCCCAGGAAGTAGATGTGGCTCAAGCAGTTGGGTGCCTGCCTCCCACATGGGAGGTGCTGGGTTCAGTTTCTGGTGCCTCCTAAAGAAGATGAGCAAGACAGTGAGCTGGCACAATGAGAAAATACAATGAGGAGACACAACAAAGAGACACAACAAGCAGGGGTTGGATGTGGCTCAAGCGATTGGGCGCCTCCCTCCCACATGGGAGGTCCTGGGTTTGGTTCCCAATGCCTCATAAAAAGAAGATAAGCAGACAGAGAGAGCACACAATGAACAGACACAGAGAGCAGACAGTGAATGCAAACAACGGGGAGGGGGGGTAATAAATTAAAAAGTAAATCTAAAAAAAAAAAAAAATTTCAGCACTGCTTTTTTGCAGAAATGGAAAAGTTAATTATCAAATTCGTATGGAGGTTAAGGGGTCCTGAACAGCTAAACCAAGAAAAAGTGGGACACAGTCAAGCTTATCAATACACGTATTTTTGAGTCCCAGAAGGAGAAGAAAGAGAAAAAGGGGGAGAGACGCTACTCAGACAAATAATGGCTGAAAAATTCCCAATTTTAATGAAAGACGTGAATAGACACATCCAAGACACTCAACAAATTCTAAACAGGATAAACCCAAACAGAAAAACTACATGACACATTATAATCAAACTGTCAAATGCTGAAGATAAAGAGAGAATTCTGAAAGCTGCAAGAGAGAAGCAATCCGTCACATTCAAAGGAGCCTCAATGAGATTAAATGCAGATTTCTAATAGGAAACCATGGAGGTGAAAGAAGGCAGTGGGATGACATATTTAAAGTGCTGAAAGCAAAAAACTGCCAACTAAGAATTCTGTATCTGGAAAACCTGTCTTTCAAAAATGACGGAGAAATTAAGACATTCCCAGATAAATAAAAGCTGCAGAGGTTCATCACTAGAGCAGCCCTACAAGAGATGCTAAATGGAGGACTGCACTTAAAAGGAAAGCTCAATACAGTGATATGAAGAGACATCTGCACACCTATATTCATAGTGGCATTATTCACAATTGCCAAAATTGGAAACAACCCAAGTGTCCATCAACTGATGCATGGATTAAAAAAACCATAGCGTATTCACACGATGGAATATTATACTGCTGTAAGAAGAAATGAAGTCGTAAAGCATATGCCAACATGGATGAACCTGGAGGACATTATGTTGAGTGAAGGAAGCCAGACACAAATGAGCAAATATAGTATGATTGTATTACTATGAACTAAATATATTGTGTAACATATTTTATGATTCCATTTCTATAAGATGTAAATATAAATCAATTTATAAAGAGAAAAAAGTAATTGTGCAAGAATAGACAGAAATGGGAGCTGTGGACAGCAGGGGAAGCATAGAGAAATCGAGAGGTGATGGATTTTCTTGTTTGTTTGTTTTTTGTTTATTCTTATTATTGAAATAATGAAAATGCTCTAATGATGATTGAGGTGATGAATGCACAACTATGTGATTGTGCCAAATACCACTGATTGTGCACTCTAGATGAACTGTATGCTTTGCTGATATGTATCAATAAAATTGATTTGTTTAAAAAAAAAAGGGGAGATCAACAGACTATTGATCAAAGCCACATGTAGAAATAAAGATCTCTGGTAAAGTTAACAACGTGGGTAAATATAAATGCCAGCACTGTTGTATTTTTGGTTCGTAATACCACTTTTTACTTCCTAGAGAATCTCAAATGCAAATACATAAAATGTAATAATAAATCACTGGTTTTGGACTCAATGCATAAACATGTAATTTGTGACAAAAACTACAAAGGTGGGGGGACAGAGGAGTATAGGAACATAGTTGATTATGCTAGTAAAGTTAAGTGGGTATCAGAGAAAATGAGATTATTAAAGATTTAGGATGTTAAATTTAAGCCCTATAGTAACTACAATGAAAGAATCCGACTATGCAAACTCATAGAGGCAGAAAGCAGAGTACCAGCTGCCAGGGGTGGGGGGCAAGGGAAATGGGGAGTTAATACATAATGAGTATAGGGTTTCTGTTCAAGTTGGTGGGAAAGTTCTGGTTGTGAATCGTATTGAGGGAGCACAACACTGTGAATGTGATCAATCCCACTGAATGTCAGGCCTGAGAGTGGGAAAGTTTATTCTGATACATGTTTCCATAATAAATTAAAAAGAAAAGGAAAGAAAAGAAAAGAAAGAGCAACTAAAGAGACAATGACAATTAAATGTAATACATGGTCCTGGCAAGATCTAATAATGGAGGAGGAATAGCTAAAAAGGACATCATTGGACCGCAGACTAGAAAGACACAGGCCTCTCTTCTCTCCCAGAAAAATAGCTAGAGGGCAGGAAGAAATGGCCTGGAAAAAATCTTCAAGACTCCGCCCAGAAGAGAGAGGGGCAAAGGATAAAGATCTCAACTGGAAACTGAGTTAAAAGCAGCAGCTGCAACTGCCAGCATCCTCCCCCACCCTACAGACACTTTTGAATGCTAAGGCCTTGGGGCAGCAGCTACATACAAAGGGAGCCTCAGGGATCCACCACTCCAGGAAAGGGGAGAGGGAGGGACACAGCCTAAGGCGACTCAGCTTCTGACACACAAATTTGGTCTGCTGTGTCCCAACTGCCCTTCCAGGCTGGGAGGGTCTGCGCCATTGTTTGCCTTGGGAGCCAGCACT
>PVKH010034819.1:0-11811 GCA_004027955.1 Chaetophractus vellerosus | reverse complement strand
TTGAGATCCAACTGGCTGGCCTGGCTACAGCAATCCTCTGTTGTAGTATGTAGCTTAACTTCCCGATGAATGTGGAGCCCAGGCTGTTGGGAGCCACCTGGTTATTCATGTCCCTGTCCAGAAAATATGAGTCATTTTCAGATCTCATCTATCTTGTCTACCCCTGGATACCATGAGAGAAAAACAACCCTTCATTACTCACTACCTGTTTGCTGATCTTTTTTGTTAACTTGTTGATTAATTTGGGGGCAAGTTTGGTGGCAGATATTCAAGTGAATAAGTAAGTTCCAGTATAAGGAAAGTTAGAAAAAATAGAATGTATTTGACTTGCATTCATTCTCAACCAAATGTAGAGCCTTGTGCCTAAGTATAGCAATGGCTGTTAACCTACAAGTCCCAGTAGCCTTTGCTTGGCAAAATACATGGATTTTTCTCCTGTGTTCCTTTGGATTAAGACATTCACACATTTTACCTTTACATATTCATACATTTTACAGTTCTTACAGAGCCCTGTAGCCCGTAAGGGTTAGAGCTTAAAGTTCAGCTCTATACTTATCCTATATGGAACCTGGTTCCATTACTTTCATCTTTGTGACTTTGGCAAGTTACCTACATGCTCAGTGCCTCAATTTCCTTATAAGTAAAATGAAATTAATAATAGTGCGTACCTTATAGGGCTCTTGGGAGATTAAAGGCATGTCCTACTCCATAGTAAATCCTTAATAAATGCTACTTTCCTCCTCCTCCTCTTCATTATTATTATTATTATTATTATTATTATTATTATTTCCAACAGGCTATTTAATTAGGTCTTTCCCATCACTCTGTGAGCAAAGGACTAGCATCATGTTAAAGTATAGTCCATTCAGAGAGAAATATGTTCAAGAGGGGAATTCTGATCTGTTTTGTTGATTCAAGATCCCCAGAAACATTTTAGTTGACTTGTTGCATTATCATTCATATAAAATAAAATGCTGACCTTTAAATGTATCATTCATTGACTTTGCAAAATGTATATACCCATGTACCTCTACTACAATCAAGATATGGAATATTTCCATCACCCCCAAAAGTTTCCTTGTGTCCTTTCCCATCCAATCCCCATCTACCAGCCCCAAGTGATTATTCATCAGCTTTCTGTCACTACAGATTATATTTGTCTTTCATAGAATTTCATATAAAAGGAATCATGCAATATATATTCTTCTGTGTCTGGGTTCTTTGACTTGGCATGCTTCTGACATTCACCCATGTTGTTGTATATAACAGTAGTTTGTTCATTTTCATTGCTGAGTAGTATTCCAGTATATGAATATACCACAGTTGTTTGTCCATTCATCTGTTGATGGACATTTGGGTTTTCCTGGTGTTTGGCTATCATGAATAAGGCTGCCCAGAACATTTTTGCACAAGTCCAAGACCATGTAGGCATATGTTTTCATTTCTCTTGGGCAGATAGCTGGGAGTGGAATTGTTGGAGTGCTGCAGAATTTAACCATAATATTTGTTAGTGACTGCATCTTCAGCCATTAATCTATGCTAATACTAACAGATGCTTTTGACTCAGGACTTTTAAAAAGATGAATTGATAATGACTGCACACACATTATGAAATTAGAAGTGTATATAAGTTACTATAAGTTGGCATTACCTAATAATACCCAACAATTAATATTATGTAGTAGCATTCAGCTGGTAATTTATGATCCTTCTACCATAGAAATTAATGATTCACTTAGCCAGGGTAGAAAAATGTTTCTCTCTTAGTCTGGGCGTGTAAGATGTTTAAATAAACTCCCTGATGTCAGAATATCTATTATTAATTTCAGAGAATTTTCAGGATCTTGATCTGCTACTGCTTCAAGGTCAACATTTAAATACCGGATTCAATGACCCAATTTCTCTTTGAACCCATTGATAAAAAGAAACTGCATCATCAGTTATTTTCTTTCCAATCAGCAATTGGTGGCCCTTCTCATAATTTCATCAGATGTATCAAGACATGTCTGAATTCAGGTGAGCTTCAAATCAAGATTCCCACTACATAGATACAGGGTATTTTTCTTTTAGCTTTTCTTTTCTTCCCCCCCCCCCCGCCCCGTTTCCTTTTCTTTTCCAATTTTAGTTTTATATCCTACTCTTCCAGTTATCATTGTATCATAGCCATTTGCATTTGCCTTTAAATATACTTAAAGGTATCATTTTAATAGCTGTATAACAGAATTTATTATTATAACTTTTAAAATCTAGTAATTTCCACATTGTTGGACACCTATATTATTTATAATTTTTCACTATTATAAGTGATGCTACAAAAACCATTCTTGTACATGAAACTTACTCATACTTTTTTTGTACCCATCTCAGGGCAAAACTGTAAAAGTAGAATTACTGAATCAAATGTTATGTGTATTTTTTAAGTCTCTTAATAGGTATTGTCACATTGTTCTCTTTAGAGGTGATATTTGTTACAATCCTGCAAAGTATGACAGTACCCAATTCCCAAACTCTCCTTAACGCTGGTTGTTTCATATGTGTATATAGCTAATCAACATATAACTGCATCTACACGTACATACATTCGTTTTGAAAGATAAAGATGGTATCTTATTTTTAAGGGCTATGCACTTTCCAGAGTAACATACTTGCTTTTGAGAAACTTTGTTGTTGTGCCAATGTTATCTGGATACATTCAATAAATATTTCCTGAACTGATTCTGTGGTAGGCACTGGAGGTTGCAAAGATAAAGACATTCTACTTGTATTTAAGAATCTTACCGTCTGTTAGGAGATAGAAGCCTTGTATTTAAAAACCAAAAATAGGAAATTGTGTATGAGTTATAAACCAAGCCATGGCAGGGGACATGATGATAATGGATATACTTTGAGTGCTTGCTGTGTGCCAGGCACGTGGTATATAAAAGAATATACATCTCCTCTTGTAGGTTCTCATTTAATTCTTATAATCACTCTGTGATTGGTTGCATGAATGGACCAGATTCTTCACCCCTCCCTGACTCCACCCTCTTTGCCACGTAACCACTGGATCCCTCCCACTAAAGGCAGAGCATATATCCAGCCCACCACTGGGTGGAGCATAGTCCCCACCCCTTGCTTTGGCCAATGGGATGTGAGCAGGCACAGCATACGAGCAGGCTGTGTTGTGTTTGATTGGGCTTCCTCTCTCGTACTTCTGCCAAAAGCATGAGAATATCCCCTGACTAGCTCACTGGTCCAAGGAAGATGGGAGAGATGTAGAGCAGAGTCCCAATCCCAGAGCATAAAGGCAGAGCTCCTCCAGCTGCTCTAATCCCCAGCCAGCTTACAGATGAAGGAACAAATCCAGCTGAGTCCCACAGAACTTTCCCAGATGAGCCACAAAACTCATGAGCCAGACAAATAGTTATTGTAGCATGCTGTTTCGATGATGTGCTTCTGTTTCATGTAGCATTATGGTGTCAATGGTAACTAAATACAGAAATTGATACTTACACGCAGTATCCCACCATAACAGAAACCTAAAATAGGTGGCTTTATGACTGAACATCAGGAGGTGAGAAAACTGTTACAGGCAGCTATAATAATGCCAAGGAAACTGTTATAAGGGCCTGAAAAATGGCAATCCATGTTATGTAGTAGCAGAACATTTGGCAAAACTGTCAACTGTGGTAACAGGGAAGATCAAAAAGATGTATATAATTATCTTGTAGACCTGGGAAAGATATTTTTCAGGAAGAAAGTTAAAAGCATGAGATAGTTTCCGTTATCTGCCTATTATGACTCCAAGAACTAGATGACCTCAGACAAACCAGCCAGTTTTCCAGCAAGTTTTAAAAGCAATACTGAGAGTGTAGAGCTTACTTTGTTGGATAATACAAATGTTTCTCATCTGCAGCCTCTCTAGCTATTAAAAGTGTCTCAAATTAAGAGACATTTCTTTATGTTCAAGTGTTCATAGGACATTGTCTCAGTGGGTGGAGACTAACTGAAAGAATATTGAATTCCCATTCTGGAGAGTTCTGCTACATTCTCTAATAAGATGGCAAGAATCCCCCAAGTACAACAGCAGTGCCTTGTTAAGGAAGACAGACCATTACGCCAGGCCCTTGATATTGATGATTGTAATTATGAACCTTTTCTTGTGAAATTGAAACTTAGCCTAGTATTATATGTTGCCTAAGAGTTACCTCCTGAAAGCCTCCTTATTGCTGAAATGTGGCTTCTTTCTAAGCCAAACTCAGAATATAAAAGCACTACCTTTCCCCCAGTATGGATGTAACTCCCGGGGATGAGCCTCCCTGGCACTGAGGAATTATTACCAAACACAACTAGCAATGCATCTGGAAAAAGACCTTGGTCAAAAGGAAAAAATGGTAAATACAAATGAGTTTTTATGGCTAAGAGATTTCAGAGTGAGTTCAGGAAGTCATTCCAGAAGTTATGCTTATGCACATCTCAGCAGGATTTCATTGACTGCCATGGTAAACAGTGTCTCAAATAGTGGGGCTCCTGAGGGCCCTAGAGACATCCAGTCTCTAGAAGCAGGGCAGACAAGCTCAGGAATTTGGCACCCTCTCAGTGGGCCCTACTTTGGAATTTATGCTCTCCAGTGTAACAGAGTTAGACTCATTTATAATTTCCCTACACATGGCTCTTTGCCCCTTTTATTTGAACCTATAATTAGAACATACTTGTTAAATATATGTCCCAGAGATTTAAATCTTTGGTGCATCCATGTACCATTTGAGCTCTGAATCTCAGCAGAATTGCAACACCTACTCTCCAGTTCATTGGACTCACCCAGGATAACTAATAAGGAGATGATGATGGTCAATGCCCATCCCAAAAAAATCAGAGAACATCCACAACTGCAAACAAGACAGTTCCGTCCATTTGCCCCATGGAAAGAGCAAGTGATGACCTCTTCAGAATTGGTCAACTAAGATTATGAAAAAATAAAAATGTCCAAGAAGAAGGCTCTCAAGTTTAATGTGCGTAAGACTCCCTGGAGAGCTTGGCAAATCAGATTGATGGCCCCCATTCCTAGGATCTGACTTAGTAGGTCTTGGAGTATGTCCTGAGAATTTACATTTTAATGAGTTCTCAGTGATGTTGATACTGCTGGTCAAGGGCCACATTTTGAGAATCTCTTCTTTGAGATTGGATCCAAGAGCAATGTAGAATAATCTACAGGTAACATTCACTCTCTCCAGAATAGGTAGACCAGGCAATAATTGCCCAGTGGCATTTCAGAATTTCTAAGGACTAATGATTTCTGTGGCTCCCATTCTTCCCTATCAAATAGGAATATTTTTAAAAATATTCTGTCTCAGTTCCACTGTTATAGGTCCAGATAACTTGTCTTTTTAGTCCACAGGTCTCCTGATCAAGAGAAGCCATATTTAGACCTGATATTGGTGATGAAATCCTGTACTTTGAGCTTGATGCCATCATTAGTTTAGACTTCCAGGGGTTTCATGGTTTCATGGGATGGGAGTGAAGTATTTGCATGTGCAATAACTGTGACCAGGAAGGCAGGCTATGGTGGATAGTATTATTGCATGTGACTTTCAATTCTCCTTGTCCCACACAATGATGTGTAACTTTGCTGTCTCCACAGCCAAAAGGAGATGCATGTCCCTGTTTCTTGACTTTGGGTTCAGCCCTGTGACTTGCTTTGGGCAATAGAATGAACCAGAAGTGACAATGTTGCCAGCCTTGTGGGTTCCCAGCTTGGGCCTTGGTTGGAATTGCTTAATTGGAATCCACCTTCTCTTTTGAAAAATACATTGGTATTCCATAGTCATCCAAACCACCACCATCACTTGAAACCATTTCCTTAACACTGTCCTGTTTCTACTTGCACAAGGTCAAGGAAAACTTTTAAAAACAAGAATAAGTTCCTATCACTTTCCTGCCCTACAATGCTTTTCTGTTTCAGCTTGGCTTTTACCCAGATCACTTGCAGGCTTCTAGATAGGCTAATTCCTGCCTGCCTTTCTGATCTCATGTCTTACCTTTCTCGCCTGCACTCACTATGCTTATCCCACATTAGTGTCTTTCCAGTTTCTTGGTTATGCTACCTTGATCATGGTGGAAACAGTAAGGGGCTATTTCCACTGCCTGGTCCACTCCTCATCCAGAGCACCACATGGCTGGCTCATATTTCCCATTCAGATCTTAACTCAAATGGCACCATCCCACTTGTCAGCCATTTTATCTTTTAAAAAATATTTTAAAATATTTAATATTTAAAATATTATGTAGTTTTCCTGAAATATTCTGTTACCTTTTTTGCTTGTTTTTTTCTGTCTTCCACCCAATAATTTCCAAACAGCTCAGACATCTTCCCTTTGAAACTAAAATCAGGAAAATGTTGCTGGTTTCCTCTGTGCCTCCTGAAGAAGCTGGTTGATTGCATTTCCTGAATGATCTTTCTCAGTTGTTGTGGAGGGGCCATTATTGCCACTCGTTCAGTTAAACTTATTTTTGGTGAAACCCATGTAGCCTGGGTTCCTTCAAGTGCTCTGAGCCACCTACCCTGGGCATTTGGAAATATGAGGATAGTTGGTCCCTCCACAGCCATGGTTCTTCATCAATGAATGGGTTCTGCTGGCTGGTTCATTGAGCAGAGGCTCTTCTTTCTCCCTCATTGGCCAACATCCTTGGGCTCAAGCCAGTTGATGGCATGAATTCAGGATGATGTGTAAAAGACTGATAATCCTCTTGAAGTTAGTATAAAAGATGAGTCCAAAGAGTCCATGAAGTTGGCTTGATTTTCCTGATGTGAAAAAATGACCCTGCCCAAGAAGACACACAGAATGCCACAAAAACCAGTTATTTCAGCCACTCACACATGGTCTTTAGAGAACAGTCACTTTTTCTTGGAAGACGTGTCATCAGAAGCCCTAGGAAGTGGTGGTGTCTCCCACACTGTTCCTGAATGATGCTAATGCTTGTTCTTGGTCAGATTCCACCTACTTCTCAGAGTCCAATTATCCTGCTCTTTTAAATTCAACTCCTTTCCCTAATGCCTTTTGGTAAAAGAGAACATCCACTGACACCCATTGTCTCCTGTTTTATTTATTTATTCCACTTAAATATCACTCTCCACTCCAATCTCCCCTCCCCGTAGGTAGCCATTCCAATGCATGTAGAGTGTAGCTTTTACATTCCATCTGTGTTACTAGGTATGCTGCTGGTTCATTTCTTCTAACTGCTGTTTAGCCCTTCTTGGTGGGCATCCTTCATTTCTTTGTTTTTTTAAAGATTTATTTTTATTTATTTATATATCCCCCCCTTGCTGCTCGTTCTTGCTGTGTTCATTGCTTTTGCGTTCTTCTGTGTCTGCTTGTCTCCCCCTGCTGCGGCATCCCGCCGAGTCAGCTCACTGCACGGCAGCTTGCCCTGCCCGCGGCGGCTTGCCTTCTCGAGGCGACCTGCCTTCTCAAGGCAGCCTGCCTTCTCGAGGAGGCCCCGGGAACTGAACCTGGGGCCTCCCATGTGATAAACCAGGGCTCTACCAATTGAGCCACAGCTGGTTCCCCTTCATTTCTTATGTGTCCACTTGTTCTGTGATGGACACCCAAATTACCTCCAACTTCCTGTTACACAACTAATACTTCGATTCTCATTCATGTTCCCTTGAAAACAAATGAAACACTTAGTGTGGGATATATCCCTAAGGACTGCACTGCTGGCTCACAGACCATGAGTGTACTTAGTTTGACTAAGTACTGATAGCTTGTTCCAACATGCCTGAACTACCCTACACTTCCTCCAGTAGCACAGTATGGCACTACTCGTATCTCCCCAGTCAACATGTAACATTATCCAATGTTTGTAATCTCATAGGTGTACATTGTTATCACATTATTTGCTCTTGAATTTTTCTGATTACAATGACTTTAAGCATCTCCTCATGTTTGGTTGTCTTCTGGGGTTCTTCTCCCCAAAACTGGCTCATCAAATACTTTAGTGTTGCCCACTTTTTTCTATTAACTTGCTGACTTTTTCTTGATAATTTCCAGATAGTACAAATTTTGAAAGCACAACATAGTGCCTTGCACAAAGTAGGTACTCAAAAATATTTGCTTACTCATTGAATGAGAACAATAGCACAACCCAAGTGGCCTGTCTCCCTGGAGAACATGACAAATGATGAATGATCCATTGCCTGTGTTTGCTGATATTCTTTGAATGTAAGCAACAGAAACAGACCCTAGACACCCTCAGCAAGGATATGGGGAAACATTTGGGGTAAATTAGTTCCAAACATTTTTGGTCCTTGTATTACTCTTCTCACTTCTCAAAGTCCTGGGATGGAGAAGCTGATTGGCCCAGCCTATTGGTAAACCACCCATCAAAGTTGGCTGAATCACTTTGACAAGCATTCCCACCAAAATGGCATTCGATGGATAGCTCATCAAAGGAAAACAAAAGTCTTGGTACCAAAAGAAGGTGGACTGATTCCTAAATAGATGGAACCAATAAACATCCTTCCAGTCCTCCTACCATCCCAACATCTTCCTCCAGACTCTAGTGAACCCTGTAGGTATTTAGAATTTTAGACATTGTGCCCAGGTTGTGATGAAAGATTCCAGGTAAGCTGGAGAAGATTTGGGGCCAGTGGGGGCATAATAGGTGTCTGCCCTTCAAATCTTTATTGAGTACCTACCATGTGTCAGATACTAGGGTGGTTCTGAGAATAAATCAGGCATGCTTTTTTCCTTTCTAAAGCCCAAGGACCTGGGGAAAAACTAACTCTTCTGCTAGACAAATTATTATAGGTGCTAAAATAATTGACGGAGCCCTAAGGAAGTGATTAATTTTGACATTGAGGGGAGGGAATTGGAGAAGGCTTCCTAAATGAGATGCCACTGGAGCTGAACCATTGATCCAACAAATATCTATTAAGCACCTATCATAGGTGCTGGAGATATTGCAGTGAATGAAAAAAACAAGTCCCATGTCCATTTGGCTTACATGCAGATTCTGAAGGGGTTAGACTCTAACTTGCTTACGTCTACTTTTCCAGCTCAATTTTTCCCCACCCCACCCCTTACCACCTCTTCTCACCTTTGTTTAAGCCACATGGTGACTATTAATTATTCGATAAATGACCCATACTCTCTCTTGCATCCAGGGATGTGTCCATGTTGTTCTCTCACCTTGGACCTCCATCCCACCCCCTTCTGTATTTAGAAAATCTACTTATATCATCTCCTCCAGGATCCCTTCTCTCCTCCCCAGCCTGAGCAAGGTCCTGCCTCTTCTGTGCTCTCACAGCCCCTTATGTTCTTCTCCATAATTTCATTGATTGCACTATAAGCCTTGATTAAACCTTCTGTCCCCTTGAAGTCAGGGACTTCGTTGGGTTCATCTTCTGTCCAAGTAGGTGTTCACTACATTCTTTTTCTTTTTCTTATTTTTATCTTCTTATCCACTACATTTTTGAGAAATGAATGAACATTGGGGGAAAAGCCAGGCTGAGAGCCAGGTCTTGGTTCTAGTCTTGCTTCAACAATCAAATGACTACAGGACCTTAGGAAGCCCATTCTCCTCTCTAGGTCTTAGTTTCTTCATCTGTATTGTGGAAGCTTGGACTTGAAAAGCATCAGGCTTGTCTTCTTAGTTATGAGGTTCTAAACTTCTCTCTCTCAAGAAAATTATGACTGCCTTTGTGGAATTGATACATGGCTAGCATAAACCATTTAAATAATTTAGAGAAGTACAAAGAAGGAGTGCAAAACTTACCTCAAATCCCACCCACTAGAAATAACCATGGTTAATACTTTGGGAAGATTTTTCCAGGCATCTTTCTATGCTCAACAGTAATAGAAGAGGCATCAACAGATAGAAAAATAAAAATATAAACGTGGGGCCATAGTATCCTGACTTGTTGAAACACAATATTAAATTCATTTTTTCTTGAATGTAGTAGAAAGGAAACAAAATTGAAATGAAACTAAAACTAAAGCAATTGCTGAAGCTCAAAGTCCTATTAACTCTGACATTACTCACGAGGCTACCGCCAGACAAATAACAACTCAGGTAGAAAGAAAATTTAAATTAGAGGACAGAATAAGAGCTTTCTAATTCTGAGCATGAAATCTCAGACCCTAAGCTGGAAGAGTAGACTGCAGGGCCCCGACGTTTTGATGCCAGCAGGCTCGTGAGGGTGTGATGGATGGCTGATGCCCAGCCTCGAGCCATAACTGATGACAGTGCAGTATTGACCCAGCCTCTCCTGCAGGAGAAACCCAGGTCCCGGGGCTGTCGACAGAGGCTGTCGGCAATCCAGCAGGGGGCTGGGGCAGAACTCGAGACCCCTGTCCTGGAGAGCCCACATCTCTGACTGTCTGCCAAGCCTTCCCCAGAATGCAGAATAATGGAGGGCAGAGGGGGGAGGTGTTCTGGGAAATCTGGAAACAATGCTTCAATTCAACTCCTGGGAGCTTCTGACAATAACTTACACATTTGGCTGAGATTGGCCCATCTCTGCCCCATATCTCAACCCCTCCTGGCTCTGGAGACGGATGATTTTGCAGTCTGATTTTATCTACTCTGAAGGCAGGGGTGGCCATGACGAGGAACAGAGATGTGTTGACTGATTAAGAAGCATACAGAAGGTGCAGGGTTAGAGCACCAGTTGTGGGATCTCAGGGTTGGACAGAAAAAAACGGTGAAGTCACTGCAGTACAGAGCAAGTCCAAAAGATCTGGAGTGCCAGGGTCTGCACTTTGCTGGCTGTGCAACCTCGGACAGCTGTCCTAACCTTTCTGTGCTTCAAGTTTGCTCAGCTGCAAAAGAGGATGCTGAGAGTGGGGGGTGCTGAAGTTTATTGTGTGTATAAAGCAGCTAACATAGAGAGGGTTCTCGCTAAGTGAGAGCTATTCATATGACCTTAAGCAAGTCCATATGGCCTCTCTGTAGGTCAGTTTTATCATAGGTAACCAGAGCTAACCATAAATACCATGTATGTACTATGTGCTGGGCACATGCACAAGGGATAATTGAAGGGAGTTTGGTAAAGCCTCTATTTATAAAGATGAGCGCCAAGATAAGCGATACGGTGAAGTATGGCCAGGGCTAACAAGAGCAGGAAACCATTAACCACCAGGTGGGAAGGGACAAGGTGGGGGAGGGCTGCGGGATCTCCAAGCAGCTGTGACTCCAGGAGCGGGCTGCCCAACAGGAGTGTGGCCTCAGGTGGAGAAATCACACCTTGGACACTCACCGTTCTGCAGGGAGAGATCCGGGGTAGCAACCGCCTCTTTCCAGTCTCTGCCAGCCCAGTGGGAAACCAGGGGCAAGGGTTTCAGCTCTGAGAGCTCAGATCCTGGGCCCTGCGGCTGGGTGCTGTTGCACCTTCAACCTACAGGTGAAGGAACCGAAGCTCAGAGAGCTGCGGAGGCTCGGCCCACTCGCCCATCTGGTGAGGCACAAAGCCGAGATCCGTTCACAGGTCTATCTGCTTCCGGGACCCACACTCACCCTCCCAGTGGAGCTGTAATGCCTGCTTGCTTCTCAGTGTTACTGGGAGGATCCTGTGAGGACGGGGTGATGCAGGAAAGCACAGGACACAGAGCGGGGGCAGGGCGCCCTCCCCTCAGTCCCCAGGACAGTCTCTCTGGAACACATATCTGAGCCAGCCACTCACCCACTTCTTCCCTGGCGCCATGTGAGCCCCAGGAAAAAGTTAGGTCTCCTGCCCCCTCCGTGACAAGCTCCAGCTCCCTCCACGCCTAGCCACAGCCCCTAAGCTCCACCTCCCAGACCGCTACCAGTCCCCACACACGGAACATCCTT
>PVKH010034818.1:0-11825 GCA_004027955.1 Chaetophractus vellerosus | reverse complement strand
TCTTAGCCATATTAACTCATTTGTCTTTACCCTTTTCCCCTTTTGGTTAAGGTGTTTTTCCAGTTGCATTGCTAGTTGGTGCTTAGTAGTAATCCTTGGGTGCCGGGAGTCATGTCCCACGCTGGGGGGAAGGTAATACATTTATATGCTGAGTTCGGCTTAGAGAGAGCCCACATTTGAGCAACAAGGAGACTGTCAGGAGGTAACTCTTACGCATCCTATAATACTAGGCTACGTTTTAATTTCAAAAGCGAAGGTTCATAAGTACAGTCATTACTATCAAGGGCCTGTCAATGGTCCATCCTCCTTCACCAGTCACTGCCTTGTACTTGGGGGATTCTTGCTGTCCCATTAGAGAATGTGGCAGAGCTCCTCAGGATGGGAACTCGATATTCTTTCGGATATTGTGTGAATCTCCACCTGCCGTGGCAATGCCCCACGAACACTTGAACACATTCATATGCCTTAGAGGTAATCCCCGGGTGAACCTCCTCCCATGCATCCCCCATCACTGACACCCGGCATCAATGATCCTCCCCTGCCACAGTTGTAATCCTTCTGTGTTCCAAAACTTCTTCAAAAATGAAGCCAACAAAATAACCAAATACAACAAATAAGAAAATGAAATAATAATGACAGTTATAAAAATAACATAAAATACAAAGAATTAAAAAATTTGGAATAATAAAAAATAATAAAAATATATAAAATTAAAAGAATTTTTTGACTTTATATCTTTCATTACTGTAAGATCTGTTGTCTTGTATGTACAATGACATTTTCTTCCATTTATTCCCCCAGTGTCTTATTTTTGTCATTTTGTCTTCAAAGAAGCTTTAGGTTACAGAAAAGTGACATACACAATGTAGGGGATTCCCATAAACCCAACATCCTTCCCCTTTCCCCTTTCCCCTATTAATAACATTTTACATGTGGATGGTACATTTGTTACAATTGATGTACAAATATTGGAACATTGCTACTAACCATGGTCAATGATTTATATTATGGTTTACAATTTGGACCATACATTTTTAAAAATATATTTTTTATTTTTATTTTTTAAAAAGATACTTAGATTACATAAATGTTACATAAAAATATAGGGGATTCCCTTATGCCCACTCCCTACATTTCCCACAATAACAACAACCTTCATTAGTGGGGTACACTCATTATGATTGATGAAAACACTTTGGAGCATTGCCACTAAGCATGGATTATAGTGTACTTTGTAGTTTACATTCTCTCCTGCACAATTTTGTAGATAATGGCAAGATATGTAATGTCCTGTATCTGTTGTTGTAATGTCATTCAGGACAATTTCCAAGTCCTGAAAATGCTCCCATATTACACCTGTTTTTCCTCTCCCTATCCTCATAACCTTTGGTGGCCACTGCCTCCACATAAATGATATAATTTCTTCCATTGCTAGAGTAACAATAAGTCTGTAGTAGAACACCAGTAAGTCTACTTTAGTCCATAGTTCATTCCTCAATCCTGAGGATTCTGGGATAGTGATGCCCACTCCACCTCTAATTGAGGGGGAGCTTTGATACCATGGGGCAGATGGATGGGACTCGCTTGCTTGCAGTTGTAGACTCTCTTGGTTTTTGGGATGATTGTTGTCCATCATCATCTCCTTGTTAGTTGCCCTGGGTGAGTCCAGTGAACTGGAGAGTAGGTGTTGTAACTCTGTTGAGATTCAGGGCCCAGCTGGCACACGGACAGCCTAAAGATTTTAGTCTCTTGGACATACACCTATCAACCTTAGTACTAATTATAGGTTCAAATAAAAGGGTCAAAAGACCCGTGTTTAGGGAAACCACAACTGGTGGACCACACACTTTTATAAATTTCATCCTTTGAGGACTAATTCTTAGTTGGCTGATAGCATTTAATTTCAAACTAACTGTGCTTCCTAACTGTGCTCACATCTGTAGATGGTGATATGGATTTTAGAGTAGGAACCTGAAGAACCAGAGTAGAGGCTCCTTAGAGTAGACGAGAAATTTAAACAATGGAAACAATCCACATTTTTCCATAGTGTCCAATACATGGTTCTGCTTAGACTGAGAGATAAATTAGTACTTTTTGCCGGTTGACTGACTATCCATATTGATAGTTCCAAATATCCAGGGAGTAAATGTACAAAATCAGAGCGGTGTTTCTGGATTGCTAATGATCAATATGGTAAAACTGATTATGATTAATATATTAAACTGATAGTATCTATCTATCTGTCTATTTTCATCATCATCTATTTTTGTGCATACATGCATGTTAAGGTGTGATTGTTACAATCACTGACCAACCCCTGTGAACACTCCCTTTCTTTAATCAGCAAATTTCAACATGCCTTCTAGATGGACAGGCCTGTTTGTGGAAAAAAAAGTTTACTTGCAAACAGAAATATTCATAACCCCTTTTTAGTATAAACAAATATAACCACTGGCCTCCCCTCCTTCTCTCTCTCCTTTCCTAGCTCCCTTCCCACTTCCCTATACACACATTCCCAGTCCCAGGGAAGCCCACAATGATGAAAGAGAATTTAAAACAGGAATTCTTTAATGTGAACAGACAAGATGTGCTTTTCCAAAAGGCCTTCCATATGACTGCTCTTCTTAGATCATGTGCTTCCCAGGTGAAGAGGCCTGGCTAAAGGCTTGTTCACGTCTGTATGTCCAGCAAGGCTGGCTGGGGCTTCACCTGTTGCACATAAATCAAGACATGGTTTTTGCTCACTTCTGTCCTGCTCACATGGCTGGATTTTTCAAGCTGAGGAAAATGAAAGAAATCACCAGTACTACTGAACAAATGAAGCCTTTGGGGTTCAAAAAGGCAAAGGGCTGTGGGACTGGAGTCTGCCTAAAAAAAAGCTGGAGTTAAAGTCCTTGAAAAGCATTTGAAGATCCTGATCCAGTGAAGTGAAAATATATACAGGAAATTGTAAATACCAATACATTAGTTGCAAGATGGAATATTCATGTGACTAAGCAATTGGTATCTTTGGCTTTTGTTTAAAGATAAGGGAGAAGTATCCTCAAGTCGGATAGCTACTCATCTGAGATTATCTGTGAAGATGCTTTTCTCTACTCTGACATTTTTCTCAGCTTTCTCTGAATTCCCACAGCATTTAAAGATTGTACCAACAATTTTGGTACTTAATTGTATCTTGCCCTGAAATGTTATTTGAACAGCTTTAGGTGCCCATTTTTTTTTTTTTTTAACAGTTTAACCAGAATGTAGACTAAATTAATTCAGACACCTTTCTTAAATTTCTTGTATTGGTACCTACAATGCTAGACATATAGTTGGTACGAAGCACAGTATATTCAATTTCCTTAGTTTAGGACCAATGTTGCTTTGATATAGGTTGACATTATTAGGATGCTAGTGGTATGATTTTCAACTGGAGATGTAGAAAATCCAAATACTTAGCATCTACTTACCATTTCACTATTGGTGTCAGTGGAATGAAACCAAATACCATCTTTACATCAGCAATCACCGTGTTGGAGACTGGATGGGTCCCTGTGTAACTACAGACACAAGAAGGAAAGAAATGGGCTTCACTGTGTTTTGAATCCTGCCCTCCTTTAAGGTCCAGCATAAGCCCTGGCATCTCTCGTTGCTTTCCTTACTCTTTGCTTGTCCTGAGTGATCTTTCCTTTCCTGGAAATATATAGCCTTTATTGTCAATATGACTGGTTCTGAAATTGTATAATAGAGTTCATTAAAAACACAGATACTTGGGCAGAGTCCCAGACCAATGAATCAAAATCTCTGAGGATGGGACCTGGCTAACCAGATTTTACACCTTGTGGTATATGCCACTTCATTGTTGCTTATATATTTTAGATTAATGCTTATATATTTTATTCATGTGAATATTAACTTCACAACTAAATTATAAGATTCCTTTAGGTAAGAGACTGTGTCTGTATTTATATTCCCTGTAGCTACTCGAATATAATTTTGCTTAATTAGTATGTCTTGCTTTTATGAGACATTAACTTGTTTATTGATGATAGATCAAATTCTGAATATTATCTTCCCTTTCCATTGAGTCCCCTTAGATGTTGTGCTTACAACCAGAGTCACTGGTTTTATATGAAGCAAAGTTTTTAAGGAGTGTTATTGAATTGTGAATTATTTTTATCTGCAAAAAAAGGAATTTGGTAAGGCCAGGAAGACTTTCCTTTAGAGATGAGAAAGAATGAGTCCGTATTAAAGTATTATTGAAAGGAATTATTTATTCTTTGACACCGATAGTGGGTAATAAAAGAACCTTGGAGACAGACTAATTACAGGTTATAATACTAAAAATTCTTCATTGTCCACAGTGGTGAAGATATTAATTTTTTTGATAGACAAGGTAAAACTTATTAATGAAAGAGTTATGTTAGGCTTCTCTGAATCTACTTATTGAACAGTTCTAGGTAGTTAATATTTTCAGAACTAGATAATAGAGACAGATATTCTTACCTGACTTCTAAAGTGATCTGGAAGCTTGTGTGGGCTTTGGGCTCCTCACAAGATTGGGAGATTGTCTGTACTTGTAAAGTAAATGCATATTTATTCTTCTCCAAGAACACAGTGTATTTCAGAGCTGTCTGTAAACATTATGAATAGAAATAGTTTCTTTCCAGTTCACAGCATCCCTCTGTCACAATTTCATCTCTCTTGATTTGCCCTTCACTTGCCCAGATAAGACTAAATAGAGGTTCCATTTTCAGGATAAAGGTTAACAGTTGAATCTCTCCAACATTCCTCAAAAATCTTTCCTGAATATACACACATCCTTCACCTGGCACTTCTATGCTGTACTTCCCAGGAAGTCGGGTAACGAGACCTACTTTAGTAATAGGCGATTGGTATCCTCCACTTGGAATTTTGTAGAAAATGTCCCTGAAAACTGAATGACCACCAAAGCAGCTTTCTTAGTTCTGGCAAAAGTAGCTGCTCCATATTTAGACAAAGCATGGAGAACCAAAACTGTCCTGGAAGAGATGCATATGAAAGCCCAAGAAAGGGTAAATTTGGGCAGCTTGGATTCTTTCCAAAATTCATTTTTACTATTGCAAAGGTGCCATGAGGATTTTCTCCTCTATTATTTGAACTCTGGAATCCTAATTCCAAGATTGATTTCCATCTTTGATATATATCAGAATCAAAATGTTCACTAAATTCTCCTAGACAGTTTGCCTTAGAGCAAACAAGTTCTCTCAGAGCATGTGGGAAATGCATATATGTACAAGGCTCATCTCCTGGTATTTTAAAATTCTTTTTCTCTGCTTCTGCCACCATAATGACACTCACCATCTTTCCACAAAACTACAGTCTTTCTTTTTCTTCCATCACCAAACTCTATTCTGATTTTGATGTTCAGAACCATTTAAGTGCCTTCAAAAGACACCAAGCTAATCATCAGTTATTAGTCATACTGTACTCTGATAAAATAAAAGGAAAAACTTTATAATTCCAGTCTTCTACATGGTTTATTTCCCGTTTCAATGGTACCATTCTATGGACATGTACTTCATGCCCTTGGGGATCTTTCCTGTTAGAAAGAACTCCTTATTTCTCATTAAAATTGAGTATTGATGCTGTCCTTCAGATAATAGGACTGGAAGACAAAGAAAACAAGTATGCAGGGATGTTTTAAAACCATAAGGAAGATTATCCATTCAGATAGAGGAGTGATATAATGAAGTGAATTTCAAATCTGGGTGGCACAGGTAATAGAAAGTACTAAGCAAGCGAGACATTGACCAAGAGAGTAAACTCACTAACATAAACAGATGTCTAGATAACAGAAAAAAAATACAAGTCATACAAAGAAACAGGAAGATATGGCCCAGGCAAAGGAATGTATTAAAAGTCCTGATGAGACAAAGGGTTTAAAACAACTAATCAATTGTGTTCACACAATGGTCCTAAATCAAATCAAGGAGTTGAAGGAAAGTATGGCTAAAGAGATAAAGGATATTAGAAAGACACTGGGTGAGCAAAAAGAAGAATTTGAAAGCTTGCAAAGAAAAGTAACAATGCTTATAGGGATGAAAAACACAAATGGATGAGATGAAAAATACAGTAGAGGCATATAACAGCAGATTTGAAATGGCTGAGGAACAAATAGGCAACCTGGAAGACAGAAAATCTGAACTTGAAAAAACAAAAAAGCAGAGAGAGAAAGAATGGAAAAATTGAACAGGGTCTCAAAGAATTAAATTATAGCACAAAAGGTACAAACATACACATTATGGATGTCCCAGAAGGAGAAGAGAAGGGAAAAGGAGCAGAAAGAGGAAATATTGGCCCCAAATTTTCCAACCCTTATGAAAGACATAAATATCAGTACCCAAGAAGGGCAATGCACCCCAAACACAATAAATCTGAATAGACCTACTCCAAGGCATCTTCTATTCAGAATGTCAAATGCCCGAGATAAAGAGAGGATTCCAAAAGCAGCAATTCCTCACATACAAGGGATGCTAAAAAAGGCTGAATACTGATTTCTCATCAGAAACCATAGAGGTGAGAAGGCAGTGGTGTGAAACATTAAAGGTACTGAGAGAGGAAAACTGCCAGCCATTAATTCTTTATCTGGCAAAACTATCTTTCAAAAATGAGAGTGAGTTTAAAGTCTTCACAGATTAAAAGAAAAACAAAAACAGAGTATGTCACCAAGAGATCAGATTTACAAAAAGGAAAAGACAGGAGAGAGAGGCTTGGAGAAGAGTGTAAATGAAGATTGTAAGTAAGGGTAACTAAAAGGGTTAAAAGACAGACAACAGTAAGATATGACAATCAAAAGTCAAAAGATAAAATGGACAAAGTAAGTAATGTCTTTATAGTAATAACATTGACTGTAAATGGATTGAACTCCCCAGTCAAAAGACACAGCCTGGAAGATCAGACAAAGAAATATGAACCATCTATATGCTTTCTACAAAAGACACATCTTAGATATAAGGATACAACTAGGCTGAAAGTGAAAGATTGGAAAAACATCCCACACAAATAGTAACCAAAAAAGAGCTGGAGTAGCTACACTAATATCAGACAAAATAGATCCTAAATGCAAAACTGTTAAAAGAAATGAATAAGGTCATTACATAGGGACAATTCACCAAGAAGGAATAATGATAATAAATATTTTTGCATCTAACCTAGGTGCCCCAAATCACATGAGGCAAACACTGGCAAAACTGAAGGGAGAAATATACATCTCTACAATAATAGTTGGCGATTTCAACACACCACTCTCAGTATCAGATATAACATCTAGAAAGAAGATCAATAAAGAAACAGAGAGCTTAAATAATATGATAAATGAAATAGACCTAACAGACATATATAGAACTTTTTACCTCAAACAGCAGGATATTCATTCTTTTCAAGCGCTCATTGATCTTTCTCCATGATAGATTACATGTTGGTTCACAAAACAGGTCTCAATAAATTTTAAATGATTGAAATTATACAAAACACTTTCTCTGATCATAACGGAATGAAGCTGGAAATCAATAATCGATGGAAAAAGGGAAAGCTCACAAATATGTGGAGATTAAACAACACACTCTTAAATAATCAGGTGTTCAAAGGAGAAATTCCAAGAGAAATGAGTAAATATCTTGAGATTAATGAAAATGAGAATGCAACATATCAAAACCTATTGGATGCAGTAAAGGCAGTGCTGAGAGGGAAATTTATAGTCCTCAATGCTTACATTAAAAATGGAGAAAGAGCTAAAATCAAAGGCTTAATTGCACACCTGGAGGAACTAGAAAAAGAACAGCAAAGCAATCCCAAACTGAGCAGAAGGAAAGAAATAACAAAGATCAGAGCAGAAATAAATGAACTGGAGAACAACAACAATAACAAAAACAATAGAGTGAATCAACAAAAGCAAAAGTTGGTTCTTTGAGAAGATCAACAAGATCAACAAACCCTTAGCTAGACTAATAAAGGAAAAAAGAGAGAAGATGCAAATAAATAAAATTAGAATGAAAGGAGGGACATTACTACTGATCTCACAAAGATGAAGGGGATCATAAGAGGATATTATGAACAGATAGACCAATTCCTAGAAATACACTAACCTACACTGACCCTAGAAGAAATAGAAGATCTCAATAAACCACAGTCATCATAAACTTCCCCAAAATGAAAAGCTCAGGGCCAGGTGGCTTCACAGGTAAATTCTACCAATCATTCAAAGGAGACTTAAAACCATTATTGCTTAAACTATTAAAAAAAATTGAACAGGAGGGAATGCTACTAAACTCATTCTCTGAAACCAACATTGTTCTAATACCAAAGCAAGATAAAGATAGTATGAAAAAAGAAAATTACACACCAACTTCTCTAATGAGTATAGATGCAAAAACCCTCAACAAAATACTTGCTAATCAAACTCAAAAGCATATTACATCACGATCAAGTGGGCCAAAAGCACATTAAAAGAAATATGCATCACAATCAAGTAGGTTTTATCCCAGGTATGCAAGGTTAGTTCAACACAAGAAAATCAATCAGTGTAATACACTATATTAATAAATCAAAGAAGAAAAATCATTTGATTGTCTTGATCGATGCAGAAAACACATTTAACAAAATATAGCATCCTTTCTTGATAACACCACTCCAAAAGATAGGAATAGAAAGAAACTTTCTCAACATGGTAATGTGCATATATGAAAAACCCAAAGGTTGCACTGTAGTCAGTGGTGAAAGACTGAAAGACTGAAAGCTTTCCCACTGAAATTGGGAGCAAGATATGGATGCCCATTGTCACCGTGATTCAATATTGTGCTAGACTGGGTACCCCTAAAATTTCTGTGTAACATTTATGTAATCGATGTATCCTAAGAAAAAAAATTGATTAAAAATGGAAAAAAAGTATTGTGCTAGAGGAAAGGAAGAAGTAAAACTTTTGCTATTTGCTGAGGATATGATCTGTTACCTAGAAAATCCTGAAAAATCCACAAGAAAGCTACTACAGCTAATAAATGAGTTCAGCAGAGTGGCAGAATACAAAATTAACATGCAAAACACCAGCAGCTTTTATTTACTCTACTAATGATCAATTTGCAGACAAAGTCAGGAAAAAATTCCATTTTCAATAACAACTAAAAGAATAAAATATTTAGGATAAATTTAAGCAAGGACATAAACGACCTGTATTCAGAAAACTATAAAACATTTCTTTTTTTTTTTTCTTTTAAGATTTATTTATTTTATTACATATCTCCCCTCCCCCCCTGCTGCGGCGACGCGCTGAAACTGGTCACTGCGCAGGCGCAGCTTTCCCTGCTTGTGGGCGGCTTCTGCTTCCATTCACGGCCGGCTCTCAGTTCGCGGGTGGCTGGCTGCGCTCCATTCGCGGGCGACCTGCCCTGCCCGTGGCAGCTTTTGCCCTGTCCGTGGCAGCTTTTTGCCCTGCCCACGGCGGCTCTGGCCCGCCCATGGCGGCTTGCCATTCTCAGGGCCGTCTGCCCGCTTAGAGAGGTCCCCGGGAACCGAACCTGGGGCCTCCCATGTGGTATGCCGGCGCCCTATCCACTGGGCTATCCAGCCGGCCCCAAAACATTTCTAAAAGAAACAAAAATGACGTAAACAAATGGAAGGACATTCTGTGTTCATGGATTTGAAGACTAAATATCATTAACATGTCAATTCTACCAAACTGATTTATAGATTGAATGCAATTCTAGTAAAAATTCCAACAACCTTTTTGCAGAAATGGAAAAGCCAATTATCAAATTTATTTGGAAGGATAAGTAGCTCCAAATAGTCAAATATATATTAAAAAAGAAGAATGAAGTAGAAAGGGCTTTCTCTTCAAGACTTTAAAGCATATTACTTAGTTACAGTGGTAAAAACAGCCCGGCACTGGCATGAAGATAGACAGATTGAACAATGGGACAAAATTTAGAGTTCAGAAATAGACCAACACATCGATGGTCAAGTAATTTTTGACAAGGCTGTCAAACCCACCCAGCTGAGTCAGATTAGTCTATTCAACAAATAGTGCTGGGAGAACTGGATATCTATATCTAAAAGAAAGAAAGAGGACAACTACCTTATACCTTACACAAAAGTTTACTCAAAATGGATAAAAAACCTGAATATAAAAGGTGGAACCATACAACTCCTAGAAGAAAATGTAGGGAAACATCTTCAAGATCTTGTGTTGGTGATGATTTCTTAAACCTTACACCCAAAACATAAGCAACAAAAGGAAAAATAGATAAATGGGACTTCTTCAAAATACAACACTTTTGTTTCCTCTCTCTCTTTTTTAAAAGATTTATCTTATTTATTTATTTATCCCCGCCCCCTCATTGTTTGCATCTGCCATGTCCATTTGTTGTGTGCTGGTCTTCTCTTTTTAGGAGCCACCCGGACCTAACTCGGGGACCTCCCATGTGGGAGGGAGGTGCCAATTGCCTGAGCCACCTCTGCTCCCTGATCTGTTGCATCTCTCATTGTTTCCTCCCTGTCTCTTGTTACGTCATCTTACTGAGTCATACTGTCCTGTCAGCTCTCTGCACTAGCCCATTGCATCAGCTGTCTTGCTGGTAGCTAGAACCGAACCTGGACCTCCTATGTGGTAGGCGGGAGCTCAGTTGCCTGAGCCACATCTGCTTCCCACTTTTGTTCTTTAAATGACTTTGTCAAGGAGGAGAAAAGGCAGCCTACTAAATGGAATAAAATATTTGGAAACCACATATCTGATAAGCATTTGATTTCCCTGGTTTATAAAGAGATCATACAACTCAATGATAAAAAGCCTAGGAACCCAATTAAAAAATTGGAAAAAGACTTGAATAGACATTTCTCCCAAGACAGAATACAAATGGCCAAAAAGCACATGAAAAGTTGCTCAACATCACTAGCTATTAGGGAAATGCAGATCAAAGCTACAATGAGATATCATTTCCCACCATAAAAAATGGCCATTGTTAAAAAAACAACAGAACACTAGAAGTGCTGGAGAGGATGTGGAGAAATAAGTGAGAATATAGAATGGTGCATTCTCTGTGGAAGATAGGTTGGCGGTTCTTTAGGAAGGTAAATATAGATCTGCCATATGATCTGGCAATCCTGCTACTAGGAATATATTCAGAAGACCTGAAAGCAAGGACATGAACAGACTTTTGCACATTGATGTTCATTTTGGCATTATTCACAATTGCCAAAAGATGGAAACGCCCAAGTGTCCATCAACTGATGAATGGATATATCAAATGTAGTATATACATACAATGGAATACCATTCAGCTGTAAGAAGAAATGAAGTCGGGGTGCATATGACCACATGGATGAACCTTGAAGACACTATGCTGAGTGAAATAAGCTGGACATGAAAGGACAATATTGCATGGTCTCACTAACATGAACTAAATAAGATGAGTAAACTCATGGAGGTAAACTCTAGAGCATAGATCTGGGGAATCTCTCCAGGACACTGCCACTTTCTTTCTGCTCTACCTGCTGTTATTCCACCACAAAGTGGTTTAAATGGTCCTTGCTCCTGGCTGATTTTCTCATTGCTTCAAGGTTTCAGGATTACCGTTTTTTACTCGGGTAGTTGACTAAGATATTTACTCTCTTATATTAGGTTGTTTCCCTTTCAATGAGTTTCTATTGTGTATAAGACAAACCTTCTCTTCTGCAGCTCCTACTACATGGACTAATCTCTTGCAATGGTTTCTTCATCAAAAAATTAAATACTTTTCCCTCCACACTCACACATCCCCCCTCCACCAATATCCTTTTCAATTATTTCCTCTTGTTTGCCTATGAGTTTTTTG
>PVKH010034817.1:0-11813 GCA_004027955.1 Chaetophractus vellerosus | reverse complement strand
AACTTCCACATGTCCACTTTTAAACACATGTAAAGAAACTGAACAGCAATTCAACAATAAGAACAGAGAAGATAGCAGACATAACTAATTCAGCTAGGAATAGAATGATGTAGGGTATATTTTCCAAGAGGAAATTGGGGAGGGGAAAGTATTCTGCAAGATAAAATTCAACAGAGTAAGGCTTCAGAGTAATACTGTTGTTACAGCAAATTCAACATGAGAGATAATTATAAAAAGACCAAAAGTAAAAGAAAAAAAGCAAAAGAAAAAAGATCAAAAGGGGCTTATCATGAGAGCATTTACCTATAAGGCAACCCCACAGCATGGATCCTCAACACAATTAATAGTGGGCTCCAGTGTATACATTCAGGGAAAAAGTCCTAGAAATAGCAAAATGAATGTGAGTGATTTCCGAAGGACAGAACAAGAAAAATCCCTTTACTTTCAAGATAGGTAGAAGCAACAATGAAAATCTAGAACAAAACAAAACACTGGCATTCTCAAGTGTCATTTCTCTGAGAAACTTCTAAGAAACCAATCTGTTAGTCTGTCAGCAACCTATGAAGATTACATTTCTTCAAGGTATCCTGCACTTCTACACGTTTCCCTGAAATTAAAGTAGTTAATGCAACTGGAAAAAGACCTCGAATAAAAGGGGGAAAAGGTAAAGAAAAATGAGTTTATATGGCCAAGAGACTTCAAAGTGAGTCAGGAGGTCATCCCAGAGGTAACTCTTATGCACATCTCAGCAGCATCTCATAGACTGCCAAAGTGGATACTACCCCAAATGTGGGCCTCCTGAGGGCTCTGGAGACATTCAAGTCCTATGGTCACAGCAGATAGCTCCGGAGTTTGGTGCCTTGCCAGTGGGCCCTACTTTGGAGTTTGTACTCGAGAGTGACAGCGTTGGACTCAATTATGGCTTCCCTACACATGGCTCATCTGTCCCTTCTATTTAAACCTATACTTGGTGCTGAAGTTTGTAGGTGTACATCCAAAAGACTGGAATCTTTGGGCTGTCCATGTTCCAGCTGGGCCCAAAACATCAGCAGAGTTGCAACACCTACTCTCCAGTTCATTAGACTCACCCAGGACAACTAACAAGGAGCTGAGGATTAACAACCACCATACCAAGTAAATGAGAGAGCCTACAACTGCAAGCCAGAGAGCCCCATCCATCGGTTATATGGGATCGAAATCCCCTCTCAATTAGAGGTGGAGTGGACATCACCATCCCCAGAATCCTCAGGATTGGGGAATGAACTATGGACTAGAGTGGACTTAACTCATATACTACTGTGGACATACTGTGATTCTAGCAATGGAAGAAATTACAACATTGATGTGGAGGCAGTGACCACTGGAGGCTCTGGGTGCAGGGAGAGGGAGAAACAGTTGTGATATGGGGGCTTTTTCAGGACCTGGGAATCGTCCTGAATGACTTTGCAGCGACAGATATAGGCCATTTTACATCATCCCATAACACACAGAACTGTGTGGGAAAGAGTGTGGACTACAGGGTAAACTATGGTCCATGCTCAGTGGCAATGCCCCAGGATGCGTTTATCAATTGAGACATATGTGCCACAATGATGAAGGATGTTGTTTATGTGGAAGGGTGTGGGTGGTGTGGGGAGTGGGGCATATGGGAATTCTTATATTTTTTGTGTAACATTTATGTAATCTAAATATCGTTTTTAAAATTTTTTACAAATTATTAAAAAAAATAAAGCTGTAACTTAAATACTTCTATTAAAAAAAAAAAAGGTAGTTAAACCTAGGTATCTCCCCAACAAATATAGGTGGAAACTTCTTAAAGGCAGAATCCATTTCATCTTGTTTTTGTGAACAATTTAAAGGGCTGGTACTGTTCAATATACAACGAGCAAAAGCTTACAATAAAATCAGAAAAAGGCAGATGTTCCAACTGAATGTGGAATAAATTTCACTAAAAGACCAGAATTAAGAAAATGACAAGACTCAGAACCTTAGATTCTAAACTGTACATGAGGTTTTACCCTGCAAAAGCGTTTAACACTACTTCTATACCCATTAATGTTAAATCAGTGCTACCTTACTTCCTTATCTCCCTAACTGAAATAATGCACTTCCTTTTTGGTTTTATTTCAAACACAATCATAAACCACTTTAGGGGTAAGTGGGTATCACTTGGGCTTTTGACATGTTTCCGTAACAGCAAAAGCAACAAAAAGGACCCAAGCAAAAATGCCTTGAGCATCCATGCAGAAAGAGCAGGCTTAAAAAGAGGAAAATTAGAAGGTATTTACGCTAAATCCTTGGAACCAGGCTCTTCAGCAAAGAAGCTCTCATAAGACTACTAGGGTTGTGTCAGAAGAATTCAGGAATCAATTTGAAGAGGTTCCCGCTGGCCAAAGAAAAGATAACATGAACATCATTAGAAGGTAATGTATTGAAATTCCTCAGATTGGTTTAAATTCATGAGCCTATAATGAACCAAGAAAATAAATCTGCCACCATTGGAGAATGCGAGTAAAACAACTTATTACTTTTAAAATATGTATCTTGTCTTTCCCGTATAAACTGTATCACTGAGTAGCCAAAGAGTAGTAAAGGGAAGTAGCTCTTTATAGAAATTTTACAGCTATCAAATGACAGAATTAGAACATCAGCATTTTGTAACCCCTAATGAATTTAGATTTGAGCAATAATCATAATGACATATGAAATATGCAAAGAAGCAAATCTATAAAGACAGAAAGTAGACTAGAGTAGCTGTTTGGGAATTGAAACTGGGGATTAACCATAAACAAGGTATCTTACTGGATGATAAAAATGTTCCCAAAATGAACTATAGTAGTAGTTGCATAACTAGGTAAATTTACTAAACATCACTGAAATGTACATTAAAATGGGTGAGTTTCACCCTGTAGTATGTCCATGGGCCATGCTTCAGTGTACTTTTCTCATTTTCTTGTTTCTTTTTTTTTTTTTTAAGATTTATTTATTGGGCCGGCTGTATAGCCCAGTGGATAGGGCGCCAGTACACCACATGGGAGGCCCCGGGTTCGGTTCCTGGGGACCTCTCCAAGTGGGCAGACCACCTGAGAAGGCAGAGCCACCATGGGCAGGGTGAGTTGCCTGCGTACAGAGCAAAGCCGCCTGCAAACGGAGCAACGCCACTCGTGAACAGAGCAAAAAAGCCACCTGGGAACGGAAGCAGACCGGCCCACAAGTGGGGCAAGCCGCCTGCCTGCGCAGTGAGCTAACTCGGTACGTCGCTGCAGCGGGGGGAGACAAAGCAGACACAGAAGAACACAAAAAAAAATGAACACACAGCAAGAGCAAGCAGAAAAAGGGGAGGGATATGTAACAAAAAAAAAAAAAGATTTATTTATTTATTTCTACCCCCACCCCCCACTTGTTTCTTAATAAACTCTTTACTCCCTTGGGGGGAAAAAATGGGTGAGTTTTATAGTGTGTAAAGTATACCTCAATAAAGTTGTTAAAATATTCAAAATGGCTGTAATCATCACAAAAAGAGAAAGCCAGATATTATGTGCCTTCTGATAGAACACACCACCCCTAATGAAATACTCTTGCCAAATACATATATCTAACTTGAATTTGATCAAGTCTCTAGATTTAGCTACCAATACAGAGGAAAGAAATAGGAAGGAGGAAGATGTTAAATGCCACTACAAAGACTCAATCAGCAAAATCTAGACTGGGGAAAATTACAAGACAATCCAGTTTCTTCAATAAATAAATTTCAGGAGATAAAAGTAAAAGACTCAGGGGGCCGGCTGTAGCCCAGTGGATAGGGCACCAGTTCACCACATAGGAGGCCCCGGGTTCGGTTCCCGGGGGCCTCTCAGGGCAGGAAGACCGCCTTGAGAAGGGCAAGCCGCCGTGGGCGGGGCAGAGCTGCCGTGGGTGGGGCAAAAAAAAAAAAGCCGCCACAGGCAGGGCAAAGCCACCACGGGCAGGGCAAGTCACCCGCGAACGGAGCAGAACCACCCGTGAACCCGTGAACAGAAGCAGACCAGCCAGCGAACGGAGCAGAGCCGCCTGCGCGGTGACCTGACTCGGCACGTCGCCGCAACAAGGGGAGACAGAGCAGACACAAAAGAACGCAGAAAAAAAAATAAACACAGCAAGAACAAGCAAAGGGGGGGGGGGGATGTAACAACAACAAAAAAAAAAGTAAAAGACTCAGAAGACATATCAACCAATCAAAATGTGGAGACCTGGCCCCAGTCAAGATGGTGATGTAAAAAATTTCACAGCTCCATCACCCCACAGAAGCTTTGAACAATCAGCAAGAACTAGCAAAAACATCTCTCTCAAAGCCCCCAAAACAGTTTAAGGATTGCAGTAACAGGGCAAGAGCTGAATCAAGAAAAAGGCATTTTAAAAACAGAAGGGGAGGGGATGGCACGGGTACGGTGCCGCCACCACTGCAGGCAGGCTGGCAGGTGGCAGGCTCACAGCACAGCAGGGCTGTGCAAGGCTCAGAGGGTCATGGCAGCCTTCAGCCCATGCAGCTTCACCTTCAACTCCAGACTCGAGATCAAAACTCATTTGGTGGAGCAGACACTACTCCCACTGGTTTCTCAGATCACCATACTTAATCATAAAGATTAAAAAAAAAGTCTGGTAAAACTCTGCAAGCAAGTCAGCGTGTAGGACAAGTGGCCAACTTGGCAGTTGGAAGATTTGTTAAAGTAGGGGAAGCTATAGCCAATGAAAACTGGGATTTGAAAAAATAAATTTTGCCTGCATTGACACGAAGCAAGCAGAAGAGACAACTGCAGCACCTGCAGATGTAACCACTTGAATCACCCAAAATCTGATGCCTGGATCACAATTGTTACAGATAAAACAGGAGTTATAAAGGCTGCAAGGTTACTTCTTTCTTCAGTGACAAAGATGCTGTTGCTGGTGGACCGAGTGGTCACTAAGCAGAAAATAACCTCAAGAAATAAGGTTCTTGCAACTACGAAAGACTACAGCAAGCTTTAAAGAGTTTGTCCAATGGGCCCAGCTAGATAGCTCAGTGGATAAAGAGCTCACTGGGATACCACATGGGAGGCCCCGGGTTCGGTTCCCGGGGACCTCTCCTGGCGGGCAGACCGCCTTGAGAATGGCAGGCCGCCGTGGGCGGGCCGGAGCCGCCGTGGGCAGGGCAAAAAGCTGCCACGGACAGGGCAAAAAGCCGCCACGGGCAGGGCAGGTCGCCCGCGAACTGAAGCAAGAGCCGGCCGTGAATGGAAGCAGGGGCCGCCCACAAGCGGGGAAAGCCGCGCCTGCGCAGTGACCAAGTCTCGGCGCATCGCCGCAACGGGAGGGAAGGGGAGATATGTAATAAAATAAATAAATCTTTAAAAAAAAAAAAAAAAAAAAAGAGTTTGTCCAAATATTCAGTCAGTTTGGAAATGAAATGGTGGCATTTGCATACCTAACTGGAGATAAACAAAATGATTTGAAAAAGGCAAAAATAGCAGCAGCTAGGACAGTTCTCAAAAAGTGTACAATGATGCCTCTCACAGCTTCAAAGACCTGTCTCAGGCATCTCATATGTGAATGGGCCCACAAAAACAAAGAAGGGGTATATGACCGAATGAAAGAGGCATTGGATAAGGTAATTGAAATTGTGACTGTAAACCAAATGGAGAGTCTGACATTTCATCTATCAGTATTTTTATGGAATTAAAGTATTCAAGATGAGTATTGAGGTTCTTCAGGAGAATCTTTATTTTCAGTTCCAAAGAGAATCTTTCTATGATGTTGGAAGTCATGCTGGAGCGTACAGAGGACTTTACCGATTTTGCCTACACCAGCCATGAGCACAAAATCCTGGTACTGTCAACGCAGGCGAGAATGGAATTGCAGCAGTTAATTCCTGTGTGGATTCAAGCACAAAGCAAGAAAACAAAAAGCAATGATGAAGAAATGGAACTTGCTATATTAAAAATCAGTCACTGCCTCAATGAACTTAAGAACTTCATAGTGGAGCAACACAGCAGGGAGCAGATCTATTAAAATACCATGCTGATCATGAGGCTTTAAAAGCATTAAAACTTACAGGAGTAGAAGGAAAGTTAGAGGTTTTGACTGAATATGCCTATAAACTCTCTGAACAGAAAGAGCAGCTTGTCGAGATCCGTCAATTGTTGTGGCATATATCTGGGACAGAACCTCTTGAAATAACCTATGTCCATGCAGGGGAGATATTTCAGGTGACTGACCAAGAGATAATTTCTGCTGCTGGAACACTGACATTGCACCCATCTAATAAAATTGCTAGAAAACCTAGATGTATTTTGTGAAGCTTGGGAATCCTAAATTAGTGACATGTGAACACTGCTAAAAGAAATCAGTGATATGTTTGAAGGAAGATGAAGAGAGAAGTATGGTTACCTTTCACTTCCAAAGCCAGTGAAGAGTAACACAAACTTGAAATCATTGAAGCCAGACAAACCTGACTCTGAGGAGCAAGCCAAGATAGCCAAGCTTGGACTTAAGCTGGGTTTGTTCATCTCATGTAGAAGTCAGAAATGGGAGAATCAGGAGAATGAGATTGTCCAAGATAGACAAAGCATGTCCAGTATGGACTATTCTCTATATTTATTTACTAGAGGAGAGGGGCCATTGAAAAACGTCAGGATTTAACTCATCAACTAGAGGTTTTTGCTAGAGGGTTTAAAGCTTGCTACAAGTGTACAAGCTTTTTCAAAACAGCTGGAAGATGATGACAGGCTTATGCTTCTCCTGGAAGTAAACAGCTAATTCCTCTATGCCACAAGCTCCAGACAATAACTAAGACACCCTGGCAAATATAAGTATTTCAAAAGATTGACAAGTGCATTGAAAACACAAGATCCAGGATGACGATCTTCGTCCAGTTTATCTCACTTTGCTATAAACTACTAAAGAGTACAGCAGAAACTAATTGTCCTAACTTTCCAACTTCAGATGGAAAACAACAGATTGGTCTCAGTTACAAATAAAGACACCGTGGATGGTAAAGCTTAGAAGCTTTTGGGGTCAGATCTCTGGAACAGCATGTGGTAAACCTGACATTTTAGAAAGCAAATAATTTATATTTTCAAAGAAATTCAATAATTTTGTAGAGAAAATAATACTGAAATCCTGCTTTCTTTTCTGATCATGAAACTAATTGTGAAGCTTCTTGATGACTAATAAATGCCATGGTAGTTGATAGGGGAAAAAAACAGGAGGGGAGGATACTGCAATCAAGATGGCAGAATGGGACATTCAGAACCTATAAACAGGGGAACACCTACGGCCATACACACATGCCCAAGACAAGGTAAATGAAATGTACAGAAAGGGTCAGTGAGGTCCCTATGTTTTGGCCTGGATCTATTCTCCAAACTCACTATATGGACAAGCCCTGAAGGGGGACACTTGCACAGGTTAATCTGCAAAGACCAGGAAAAGTGCTTTATTTTTTTCCTTCTTTTCTTTCTTGTTAGCACCTGGCACTCAAAGAAAGCTTTGTCGAAACACTAGCTGAACACAAGCATAAGGAACAGATGCCTCAGAGTCTAAATTCCAGTGATAACACCTTAAAAAAAATAAAAATGTCCAGGCTTCAGCAACAGGTTACAAAACATACAAAGTAACAGGAAGCGGTGGCCCAGGCAAAGAAGATTAACGTATTCGAACCCATAAATGAGAAAGACCAGACCTGGGACATACCAGACAAAGACTTTAAAAAATGATCCTAAAATATACTCAAAGACATTAAGGAAAACATGGACAAAGAACGAAAGGAAATCAGGAAAACAACAGATGAACACAAAGAGAATATCAACAGAGAGATGGAAATTAGGAAAAGGAACCAAAACAGAGCTGAAGACCACAGTACCAGAAATTTAAAATTTCCTAGGGGTTAACCAGCAGACTGGAGCTTATCTTCAGAGAACTTTAAGAGAAGACAATTGAAATTATTCAGTTTAAGGAGCAGAAAGAAGAAAGAAGAAAAGTGAACAGAATCTGAGGAACCTGTGGGATACCAGTAAGCATACCAATATACACATTGTGGGAGTCTCAGAAGGAGAAGAAAGGGACAGAAAGAATCTTCAAAGAAATAATGGCTGAAAACTTTCAAAATTTAACAGAAGACATAAATATACATAACCAAGGCACTCAATAACCTCCAAACAGGATAAACCCAAATAGTCCCATGCCACAGCATATTGTAGTCAAATTGTCAAATGCCAACAATAAGGAGAGAATTCTGAAAGCCACAAGAGAGAAGCAATGTGTCAAATACAAGGGAACCTCAATAAGATTAAATGCCGATTTCTCATCAGAAAGTATGAAGGCTAGACAGCAGTAGGATGACATATTTAAAGTGCTGAAAGTAAAAACTGCCAACCAAGAATTCTATATCTGGCAAAACTATCTTTCAAAAATGAGGAAGAGAGTTAGACATTGTCAAGATGGAGGCTTAAGACATTCCTAGGAACTCTTAGAGACCGCTAAATAAAAGGGCAGATTCAACTTGCGTGGAACTCTGGAGGACAATACAGTCTAGAGAAAGTTTCCACAAACACTGAATTGAAGGGGGAAAAAAGCCCCACCAAAAAAAAATAATAATAAAGAGAGAGAGGAGAGTGGCACAGACCTGCCAGATGGACCCTTCCCCACACTCAATCCTGCACAGTTTAAGAGACACATAGTGACTGTGCACCTCCTGCCGTGGTCACTTACCACAAAGCCACCACAGCAGCAACTTGAAGTGTCACACACATCCAGGCACAGGAGCCAAGGCTGCACAGTTCCAAGGCAGGGCTCTAGCAGCTGGAGAACATAAGCATACAAAGTAGACCCCATAAATCAGTAACCCACAGCAAACTACTGCCAAGCTGTGCATACTCCCAGGGTGGTCACTAATTGCTGGTGCATGTAAATGAAAAAATCAGGTGTTTTTGAACACTGACTCCATCTGGCTCCCTGGGTCGGGATTTCCTAAAGCAGAAGTTACCAGAGGCAGAAAAGCTGCATGAAAAGGGGGAACTGAACCACTCACTGTAAGGCAGCATGGACCCAGGGTAGAAAGCTGGAGTGAAAAGACAATCCAGAAGTGGGAGATGAGTTGAGTAAATCATAGCCGCTGGGTGGAAAACAACAAAGAGAACACCCAGAACAGCCAGAGGAGATACAGAGGAAAGGAAACAGTCACACAAAATAGGGTAATCTAACAGTTCTGGGCACATTCCCAAAACAAGAGGCAGGTGCGGGAAAACCTGAAAAAATCCGAACTGTTAAACATGGGCTGGGATGGTCTAAAGGTTCAGTACCAACTGGACCGTTGAAGAATAGCCTTAATACAAAGCCAATCTACTTTAAAACCTAGGCAAGAGGAAGAAACTGACTTCCAGAGATAGTACATCAAAACAACCAAATGCCAGACATCAACAAAAGATCACAAGCCATAGGAAGAAACAGGAAGAAATTGATCAGTAAAGGAACAAATTAAAATTCAGAGGAAACAAAGACAGTGGAACAACTCATCAAATCTCCTAAATCAATTCAAGGAGCTAAAGGAAAATATGAACAGAAATAAACTAAAACTGGATACAGAACTAAAGGATATAAAGAAAATTTGTGAACAAAAAGTGATTAGAAAGTGTAAAAAATAACAGAATTTATGAGAATGACAAACACAACAGTGGAAATTAAAAACACACTAGAGGCAGCCTCCTTAAAATGTCATTCAAAGGAGACATACTGGGATTGCCCATTCTGATTCTATTTTTGCATCACAAACATTCCTAAGAGTAACTTTGTCAGTCAAATATTTATGAGGAAATGAGGTTACTTCTCTGTTACTGTATTTTACTTGAAGAGGGAATAATGCTTTGTAACCACTTTCATATACTATTAATTCCTCCTGCCCCCAATATGCACACAAAATTTTAAAAGAAAGAAAATAAACCTCCTTAAAGAAGGAAGGATCCAAGCTAGGAAATTGCTTGATGTTCTTCCAGAAGTTAAGTCAGATAAGCTAAGATTTGAATGTTTCCTCTGCTTTGAATTATTGTTTATCTTTTTTCTTTTAATTACATATTTATTTACAGTCTCCATTTTGCCACTTATGCAATCTAAACTCCTGCCATTATCCTATTTAATTGATTCTAAGAAGCAAAATTTTCCACACCTGAATTTCTTCTGACAGTACCTCTAACACCAAGTACCAGCACCACAGCATCAGACCAACTATTGTTCATCTTTTCGAGAAGTTTTATATGCCTAGTCTTGTAATCACTCTAAATTTCAATTATTCCAGAATATGCATGTTAAAATATTTCACATACCATTTTAAAATAAAAGCTCAGTGCCCAAGTAAGAGTGACAGAAACTCCAAAAATGTTTACTTAGAACTGTCCATCTAATCAAAGCCCAAGAAATAATTTTCAGTGCAAAATCTAATAGGTGATATTATCATCATAATACCTGGTGAAAATTTATAATCACAGAAAAATATTGCCCTCAGCATGTTTAGTAGCAGCATTGAGGATACTCTTGAGGGTACTGCAGATGAAGATTTAATTTTTAAATACAAGCAGTCCCCAGCTTTCAAACAGGTTATGCTCAAAAAGTGCATTGGTGATTTTTTTTTTTTTTTTTTTACAACTTAAACACTACTGTAAATGGTGTTAGGTTCTAGACCAGTCCATAAATGTTAACCCATAATATATCTTGAATAGTTTGGGGGGAGGGTATTCATAAAGACCTTATGTAGTTTTAACTAATTGAAATTAAGGGCAAGATAGAAACAATTTGTAAAATGACTTTAAAGACAAATTATCACTACTGTTATGGGACTTTGGTTCTATTAGCCATCAGACACAATTTCTGTTTTCATCCAATTGCCAGTTTTCCTTTATGTCTGCACCTAAATATGGGCATACTGTGTACTATTAGTTAATACATAGTTGTCTTACACTTTGATAAATTAGCATTTTAAAGTTGTTCACAGACTGCTTCTGTTATATCTACAGTTAAAATTAGTAAAGTCTAAAAAGCTCATGGACCTTATGAACACCTCATATGCCAGGAACATTATGGGTTACTGTTTTATAACTTGATTGCCATGAGAAAATGCATTCTGAAGTCTTGGTTTGGAACACAAAAATCAAAAATATTGGTCCGTAGTCTCCTAGCAAGAGGTCACTGATCCACCTGGAAGACTGTGTAGTTTTATTATCATTTATGAAGGAGGAAATCCCCACACCCACAACCTATGCTGAATTAATCATGTGTTTGGAACAGTGTTCCCTCTCCAAGGCGAGGCCTCCATTTCCTTTAGATATATATATATGTAAAGATTACATAGAACCAGGGGGGCGGATGTGGCTCAAACGGTCTGTCTCCCATATGGAGGGACCTGGGTTCGATCCCTGGGACCTCCCAGTAAAAATAAAGAAAAATATAGAAGGCATGCGGGCCACCAGGCCCTGCACGCAGGTGCACCGTCAGGCCCCACGAGTGGGTGAGCCCCCCAGGCCCTGCGCATGGGTGCTCCATCAGGCCCCATGTGCAGGTGCGCCGTCAGGGCCCGCCAAGCCATGCAGCAAAATGATGACATAACAGGAGAGTGACACAAGGGAGAGCCAAGACAAGACACACTGAAAAACCAGGAACTAAGGTGGCGCAGGTGGCAGGATGCCTCTCTCTCACATTGAAGGTTCCCAGGATCGAATCCCAGTGAAGACAGGAGGTGAAGGTTTAGAAGAGAGGGCAGGAAACAGACAAAGAGAATTGCCCAGCGAATGGACGCAAAAATAGCAAAAATG
>PVKH010034815.1:0-11816 GCA_004027955.1 Chaetophractus vellerosus | reverse complement strand
CCACACAAATGAAGAATGTTGTTTATGTGGGAGGGTGTGGGAGGTGTGGGGAGTGGGGCATATGGAAATCCCTAATTTTTTGTGTGTAACCTTTATGTAACATAAGCATCGTTTAAAAAAAATGTATATATATATAATAAGTAAAGCTGCTAGGAGACAAAGGTGTTGATGTTTTGCTAACTTCTTGGGTCATTTTATTGATCTTTTCTTTAAATTCCTCAAATCCATGCAAGACTCCAAAGTATACACAGCTTCAATTAGCCTTTTTAGAAAAGAAACCATATCTTTCTAGGTTGGGATAAAAGGAATTTAACCAAAGTAGAGTATTTCTTTTAGCCAGAGGAAACTATGTTCATTATATTCAACATCAAATATTGAGCAATTACTTATACCAGTATTGCTCTGGCATCTCTATTATATAAGAGAGACATTGACTGGATAGAAACTTTACTGAGGAAGAAAAGATATGCAAGTAAACAATACAAACAATTACTTGATGATACAGTTCAGAATGCCTAGAAAAAGGCAGAAGAAATGGAAAGAACTGGAAAGTTGAAAGAACTTTTACCAGCAAAGAACATTCAAGGTCAGAGGAACTATGTGTGAACAAAGACATAGTGACAAAATGCACATGCATTTAAAAGAATAACTTTCTTGCTTAGAATTAGAGTTTTCAGTGCTGGGAATAATATTAGCAATCATGCGATCCAGCTCCTCCATTGTCTTGCCTTCAACAAGTCATTCATTCAATAAAAATTATCAAGAGGTTGGCATCTGCCTGAGTGCAGGGAACAGTACACGGAGTAATTTATTTTATTTTTTACATTTCACTGAAAACTTTTTATTGGCCTTTTAGATAAAAATGGGAATATATTTGCCAAGAAGGATGGTGCCATCATATTTCTGCTGCAACTAGTGCATGGGCTCCACTTTTTAAATTCTTTGGCCCATGTTCAACATGTCCTGTCCTTCTTGTCTGTGATGTTGAAACCTGGCCTACCCAACACTGCATAGAAATCCAGGCTGTAGATACCAATGCTTGGGTGATATTTCATCCCTAGATCAAATGAAATGAAGAGAGAGTGAGAATGGGCTTAGAAGAAGATGAAGCTGGAGAGGCAAGAAGGAGACAGAACTTGAAGAGCTATGTAAGACACATTACATTTTACCTTTATTGTGGGAGCTAGGTCAAGCCTTAAAGAATTTTAAACAAAGTGATAAATTATTAAATTTAGGCTTTGTAAAAATCACTCTGACAGCATCTTATAGATTATGGATAGAAACACTGAGAATCAGAGAATTAAGTGTCTTGTCCATAGTCAAAGAACTATTGAGAGCTTTCTTGCTTTGTCCTTTGTGAAAGCAAAAATGTGGGGATTCCTCAAACACCTAAAAAATATATGGGTTCTCCTTCAGCCCTCCCCTCTAAGTAAATGACAATATCATCTACCCAGTTGCCTAAAATCCCAGGAATTACCCATTTCTAGCTCTTTCCTTCACCTTCATACTTAATCTATTACCAAACATGGTCAGTTCTTACAAAAGTTATCTTAAAACTATTATCCTCACTGCTACCAAATTTATCTTTTTTAAAAACAACACAAAATATATCATGTCACTCATTTACTTAAAACCCTTAGTTGCTTATCAAAACTGTTACAATGAATTGAAACTATTTACTGTGCCCTACAAAGCCCTCTGTGATCTGGGTACTCAACATGAACTCTGGATTTTCTCCCCCTTTATTATTCTTGAACCACACTGGAGTCTTATCTATTCCTTCTGTGTTTCTGTGCGTTTCTCTGTCTCTGCAGTGCCCTCTCTCTGTATTCATCCTGTTTATAAAGGACTCCAGTAAGAAGATTAAGACCCACCCTGGGTCATGCCTTACTGAAGTAATTGAACCAAAGGTCATTAGCTGAAGTAATCTAATCAAAAGAAGGTGCCACCTACAATAGGTTTGCACCCACCGGAATGAATTAGCACTAAGGACATGATCTTTTCTGGGGTCTATAAAAACCTCAAACTACCATACTTCTCATCAAAAGAAATTATGGCTTTTACAATTTCTTGGGAAAATATGCTATTATAAGGTTTAAAAAGATAGTTCTTTTTTTCCTCTAGCGTTTATGTTTAGGGATAAAAATACAGTGATGATTGTTTTTTTCCCTAGAAAAAATATGTCAGAGGTGTTTTATATTTATGTATTTATTTATTTACTTACTTTTATCCATTTTAGCCCCCCCCCCTGGTTTTTGCTGTTTTGTGTCCCTTCACTGGGCTGAGGTTTTTAAAAGAATGAAACAAAGACCCCTTGGAAAATATTTTAAGGGCAGTTGAAATCTTGGTCCTTAGACATCTAGACATATTGGCTTTAAGCAGGTAATGCAGCAGCATCTACATGATGAAGCAAGGTATAGAAAATATATATGAATACCAAATTAGCAGAGTTTGGGATTTGTTTTAACACTTTAAATTAGAGTCTCTTTATTTTTTCCAACTTAAAATAGAACTTCTCTTTCTAATTATTCAAGGAAAACATCCAATTGTTGGTTTCATCTTATACAATTTTCTCTAATGTAAACTAAAACTAAGTGGACCATTTCAAATTCAGTGTTCTTTTCCCAGTTACCCTGTCTGTAAAAATACTTGGAAAATAAAGAGCTGTAAATAGATTTCACATGTTTCTGTAAAATGTATTCAATTGCTAACGATCTGGCTAAGGCATAGTGTTTTTTATTAGTAGAATTATATCTTGACTTTAATTATTTGTTTTCTATCAATTGCAAATATGTTTCTAAGGCTAATAGCTTTTCATAATTGAATGATAAATATTTACAGAAGAGCTACTATGTCCCGAATCCTGTGTAGAATAGTAGGGATACAAATAAACTACTAGATGCACGATCTTGGGAGAATTAACCTCTATGAAACTTGGTTTCCTCATCAGCAAATGGGATTAGAATTAGCATTTATCTAATAGGATAATTAAATATTAATACACTAGTAGCTGTCAGTCAATTCTGGTTATAATGATGATACGGTATAAAGTGAGGGAAATTGTTCTTTTTGAAAGTTTGAGCCAGTTGTATTAAGAGAAAGGCAGAATCTCTTTTTTGGAGAGACCATTTTTTTGGATAGCATATATATGGTTAATAAACAGTATATATTTGGCCCTCACTATGACATAGCCTATAGAGGAGTCACACAAACTAAAAAGACTAAGCTTGCTTTGTATGAGAAAGCAACATGGAGTTTTTCATGGATTGTTGGCAGCTGGTCGAGAGGATCTGAGAGAACCTGGGAGAAAAAGAAATGAGGTTGCTGTCCTAGCCAAGATGGTGGCAGTCAGTGACAGAAGAAAAAAAAAATTGCTCATATGCATTCCCTGTTGTCAGTTTTGGGGAAAAACAACTTTAAAAACTTTAGAACAATGATGCCCAATATACAATCAGTGATGTGCAATGCAGCAATCCTGCTCAACTACTACAGACCTTCAATGAAGAACACTAGCCTATTGATAATAGTCTCTGAGGGGAACAGTAAGTTTTGAGGGCAGATGTTAATGAAGATGAGACAAATTTCCTTTTGCAAAAATGTAAATTGCTGAAAGATAACCCATGAAAGGAGAAATGGATTACATGAATTATTGCACATTGATCAAATGCTCTATAACTGGATTTACAAATTGCCCTATGAATACAGGGGAGAACCTTTGTTTCTTAACTTTAAAAATTAATACAGGGGGCCGGCTGTAGCCCAGTGGATAGAGCGCCGGCTCACCACATGGGAGGCCCCGGGTTCAGTTCCCGGGGCCTCTCCGAGCGGGCAGCCCGCCTTGAGGGGGCAAGCCACTGTGGGCAGGGCAGAGCTGCCATGGGCAGGGCAAAAAGCCACCACGGGCAGGGCAAAAAGCCACCATAGGCAGGGCAAAGCCTCCCATGGGCAGGGCAAAGCCGCCCGTGGGCAGGGCAAGTCACCCGTGGGCAAAGCAGCGCCGCCCACAAGTGGGGCAAGCCACCTGCGTGGTGAGCTGACTCGGAGCATCGCTGCAACGGGGGGAGACAAAGCAGACACAGAAGAACGCAAAAAAAAAAAAAAGTGAACACAGCAAGAACAAGCAGAAATGGGGGGGCTATGTAACACACACACAAAAAACAATTAATACACCAATAGTTTGAGAACCTGTTTAGTGGTATGAGTACTGCAAACTCTGATATCCAGTTCATCTAAGTTCTCAAATTTATAGGCAAACAGTTGCTCATAATGCTGCTTTTCTATACTTTTAATGTTTATAGGATCTGGAATGATGTCCTCTCATTTCTGATGCTGGTCATTTGTGCTTTCTCTTTCTGCATTCAGTCTGGCTAGCAATCTATCTATTTTAATGATCTTTACAAAGAACGAGTTCATAGTTTCACTGATTTTCTTTGTTGTTGTACAAATTACTTTTACTTAGCACACAGTGATTTCTTGAATGATGAGCACCTGACCCAATACAGTCAGTGGAACAGGATGAGAATTTTGCTAAGATACCACTGCACTTCAACAAACAATTATTTAGTCTGAGGTTACCATCTTGTCACCATGTGTAGAAGTGTGTGTTGGCACAAAATCAACATACAGATGTAGACAGAGCTTAGAGACTGAGAAAATCTGGATCTTGGTATATACTTTGAGCCCAATCAAGCGGAGTTTAAAACCTCATTATAGACTTTTTTGTTACGTGAGTCAATAAATTCCCTTTTTGATTAAGCCATTTTGGTTTGGTTTGGTGGTGTGTGTGTGTATGTAGATAAATAGGACTGCCTTGAAATTAAATACTTTTGTGTATCAAAGGACTTTGTCAAGAAAGTGAAAAGTCAGCCTACCCAATGGGAGAAAATATTTGAAAACCACAAATCCAATAAGGGTTGAATATTCAGAATATATAAGAAATCCTACAACTCAAGAATAAAAAGACAAACAAACTAATTTTAAAAATGGGCAAAAGACTTGTACAGACTTTTCTCCAAAGAGGAAATACAAATGACTACAAAGCAAATTAAAAGATACCCAACGTCTAGCTATTAGTGAAAGGCAAATCAAAACCACAATAAGCTATCATTTCACACCTTATAAAATGGTCACTATTGAAAAAACAGAAATTTACAAGTGTTGGAGAGGATATGGAGAAATAGGAATACTCATTCATTGCTGGTGGGAATGTAAAATGGTGCAGCTGCTGTGGAAGACAGTTTAGCAGTTCCTCAGGAAGCTAAGTATAGAATTACTATATGACTCGGCAAACCCACTACTAAATAAATAACCAGTAGAACTGAAAGCAGGGACTGGAACAGATATTTGCATACCAATGTCCATAGAAGCATTATTCATAGTTTCCCAAAGATGGAAGCAACCCAAGTGACCATCAACTGTTTAACAGATAAACAAAATGTGTTATATACATATAGCGGAATACTATTCGGTTGTAAAAAGGAATGAAGTTCTGATGCAGGCAACAGCATGGATGAACCTTCAGGACATTATGTTGCATAAAATAAGCCAGACACAAAAGGACAAACATTATGTGATTTCATTCTTATGATCTGATTATAATAAGCAAACACATAGAGTTAAAATCTAGACTATTGGTTACTAGGAGATAGATTGGGGTTAGAGGATGTGGAGTTGATGCTTTACTTGTATGGAATTTCTACTTATGTTGATGGTAAAGGTTTGGGAATGGATGGTGGTTATGACAGCACATTATTTTGAGTATAATCAACAGATTGAACTGTATAGGTGAAGGTGGTTAAAAGAGGAAACTCTAGGATGTATATATTGCTAAAATAAGAATTAAAAGATAAAACTGTACAACACAGTGAACCCTATTGTAAAAGATAAACTGTAGTTAATAGTACAAGAATGTTGTCTCATGAATTATAGCAAATTTATGATACTAATACAAGGTGGTAATAATAGGGTGTTATATGGGGACAATACACCTAATGTAAATAATGGATAATAGAAAGAACTATTTTAATAATCTTTCATCAATAATAACAGACAGATGTAACTACTGTTAAAAAAAATAGTACAATTATTTTTTAAAAGTGCTATCATCAATTTAACAAATGTTCCAAATCAATGCAAGATGTTGGTGGTGGGGTAGTGTATGCAAAGCTTATATTTTATGCATAATTGTTTTGTAAACTCACTGCTTCTCTAATAGAAAAAAATTTTTTTAATCCAAAGCCCACTGAATAAGGATGAGTAGTGAGATGCAGAAACCCTGAAATGGAATATGGACAAAAACAGTGGTTCACAAACCTCATAGAGCCCAGGCAGAAGCAACTATAAAAACCCAACTGTTAGGAGAGCCTTCACACCTTAAGGTATGCTGGATTCCCAAGAAAGATAACTTTCATTGAAGATGAGCTCACAAACAAAAGTTATAAAACTCATGAAGAGGTTTAGCACCAAGAAATATAACCCCTAAACCCAGCAAGAGGAAGAATTAACACTTGAGGAACTAGAGATAATGGATCAATTTTTAAATGACTTTAAAATAATTACATTTAAATTTTTCAAAGTGATCAAGAAATATTATCAAGTTTTTGAGAACTTCAAAGTGCCTGTTGCCATGGTCTACACGAAACACTCCAACTTAATAACCCATGAGATAAATAGACGATGCTATTCCTAATTTAGGGTAAAGAAAATGTGAGCTTAAATAAGTGGCCCAAGGCCATACATCTAGTACAGAAGGAAGTGAAGGTTCAATTCAGTTGGTTAGGGTCCAGAGGCAATTTTTGCATAGAGGGGCATGTTAAGATCTTAAGAGGACTCAAAATATATACTGCCATGATATCTTCATTGGTCTAAAACTTACCAATCCATTTAATTGAATCCATCATTTCATTAATGTACATCCACTTGATATCAGAATCCTGCGGATATATTGATAAAAAAAGAATGTTCTTGCACTTAAGATGTTTGCAGTTTAGAACAGAGATATAATAATGAGATGATAAATTTGAAAGTGTCATATAGCATGATAAAAAAGGTAATCAATGTTTCTGAATTAAATTTGCAACTTAATTCACACAGTCCAGAGGTTTTAGAGAGAAGTAGTTGTTTAGAAGGAGGAGAAGGAATGTGCTTTTGGAAAAAGGCATATGTGGCAATGTCTGCTGTGATCCATTGTGTGGGACCAAGAAAGAAAGAGTAAAACTCACTCCCTGACTGGTCCAAGTGGTGAAGACAAAACCAAACATGTCAACTATAAAAATGGTTTAATATAAGATAAAACATGGTCTAACACTATTCTACATGATATTTTCCAGTTCAAGGCCCAAAACTAGACATTACCAATTACACATTCATCTTATTGGCTCTCCTTTGGCCAAGTGCCTCAAAAGGGAAAGGCAAATGGATCAATAAACCTGAATTTGTCACACTACAGATTTGCTCCTGCTGGTATTAGCCTTATTGGACTAAGATACTATATACATATGGCCACTCATCTAATGAAATGTAACTTTGTAGTACAATTGGAAAAGGATATGTTTTCAATAAATATTGCTACATCAATTGGATATCCATATTGAAGAGAAATGAATCATTACTCTTACATTACACCTTACAAAAATGAATTCCAAGCGGGAAATACTAAATGTGAAATATAAAAGAATAAAACTTCTAAAGGAAACCTAGTAAAATATTTTATGGCTATCATAAGAAAAGATTTCTTAAGCAAAGCACAAAAATAATTAATTACAAAAGAGTAGTAACTTGGAGTTCATTAAAAAAAAAACTTTGGTTAATCAAAATGCAATATGATACAATATTTTAAATGCAAGCCCCGGACTTGGAAAGGATATTTGTACTCCAATTAACAAAAAAAGGAGGGACATCTATAATATAAAACAATTTCTATGCATAATAACAGACAAACCAATAGAAAAATGGGCTGACACAAAAAGCAAATTTTCAAATGGACAATAAGTATGTTGAAATTTTCTCAAAATAATTATTCATTATGAAATTCCAAATTAAAATGTCAAAGAGTTACATCATTGGGGGAGCAATACCGTAGCAGCTGCAGTGCTGTTCAACCCATGTGTGTGGCCCAAGGCCAGCGTAAATCTCCTTATTCCTGATCCTCCTTTGCTTTGGCAAGTGTTTATAACTGGGAGCTGAGATGGAGCTGGGACCACTGAGAAGTCCAGCTGCCTCTGGATGATTGCAGGGCCACTGGAAGATCATTTGCATCCCAATAGTGGTAGTTCTGGCATTTTTAGTTTGCTGGTTGCCCACCCACAATGGCAGAATAATTTACATAAACACAGAAGATTCCCAGATGATATACATTTCCCAATAGTTTGTTGCTTTGCAACTTTTCTGAGTCCCTCAATCAATTGCACAATGCCTTCTATAATGGCATTTCAGACAAGTATGGAAGAGCAGTTTGTAAACGGCTGTTTATGAGAATATCCACAGAAAGAGGATTGTCAGGAATCAGTTAAAATAGAGTGGGGTATATAGCACTGAAGAGACACTGGAAGAGACACAGAGGGCTGCATGGAGAGAGCTGTGACTGGAAAATGGTGGAAAAACCAGCATTGTTATGCAAAGGCACAATGTTCCCATAATACTGGGACTAAGTGAAAAACAGAAGTGCAGAAAATGAAATGTAAAGGAGAACTGATGCTATTAAGTGACTGGAAATAGTGGCTGAAATTTTGTAAGGTGGCTTAAAGTTTAACAGCATGATTTTTGAACCAATACCTATAAAAATAAAACTATTTCTATGTCCCCTTCCATGTATTTTATGACAATTAAACACCATGGTTGTAACAAAATAAGATACAATGTACTCTTCAGAAGTTTTAAAAGCCTTTATCCTACTTTTTTTGGAAATATGTTGTGATTGTCCATTTTACAGTAAATATGTATTGTAGAGAAATGTCGTAAATATTTTTACCTCTGAGATTAGGGGTGTATTTTGTTTAGTGTTATGAGGATGTAAATATAATGCTGTATCTATAAGGGGAAGAAACACAATTAGATACACACCACACACCTATCAGAACAACTATTATGGATTGAATTGTGTCCCACAAAAAGACATGTTCAAGTCTTGGCCCTGTGAATGTGAACTAATTTATAAGTAGGATCTTTAACAATGCTTTTAGTTAAGATGAAGCCAAACTGTATTAGAGTGAGCACTAATTCAATATGATTGAGGTCCTTTTAAGGCAAGGAAACTTGGACACAGGGGTGATAGGCACAGAGAAAGAGATGGCCATGAGATGGAGGCAGATAGTACCTTATTCCACAAGCAGAGGAACATCATGCCACCACGAGAACCTGGTAGAGTTCAGAGGAAGCATAGCCCTGCCAACACCTTGATTCAGACTTCCAGGCTCCAGATATGTGAGACAATATATTTCTCTTGTTTTAAGACACCCACTTTGTGGTATTTGCTACTGCAGCTCCAGGAAACTAAGACAATCTAAAATTAAAGAAAAAGTAAACTGAAAATACCTATTGTTGGTTAGGCTATAGAGTAATTAGAAATCTCATAAACTAGTGGTGGGTCCAGTTTTGTATTGCATATTGATACTACTATTTGGAAAAAATTATTTGGCTATAATTCAGCTCCTATGTATATATCTAGCAGAAATATACATGTTTATTCACCAGAAAGCGTGGTCAAGATTGTTAGTAAGAGCACTATTTATAATAGCCATATACTGGAAATAACCCAAATGTTCATAAATTCTAGAGTGATAAAATAAAATTTTACCATATAATGTATTCCTCTCTAGCAGAGATAATAAACTTTTCTGTAAAGGGCAATAAAGAAAATATTTTAGGCTTTGTAGGCCATAATATCTCTGTTACAAATACTCAGCTCTGCTGTTGTAGCATGAAAACAGACATAGACAATATGTAAATAAATGATTGTCACTGTGTTCAATAACACTGCATTTATGAAAACAAGTGGTTGACTAGACTCTCCCAGTGGCTATAGTTTGCTTACCTTTGTTCTATAGCAGTGAGAAATAATGAATAACTTCCATGTGCAACAACATGAAAGAACATTGAGGGAAAGAGGACAGACACAAAAGGCTATATACTGAAAAATTCCATTTATATAAACTTCAAAAAAGAGTCAACATTTTTCTATGGTGATGGATACTGCTATACATTGAATGGTAGTGACAAGGAGAGGACAAAAGGAGAGCTTTAAGAAGAATTGTTGTGGGAAGGCTAGGGAGCAGGGCATATGGGAATCCCTTTATTTTTTTGTGTAACATTTATGTAATCTAAGTTTCTTTAAAAAATAAAAATAAAAAAGTATATTTTTTAAAAATCCATGGAACTTCACAACAGTAGACCCTAAATTGAAAGATGGACAATAGTTAATAGTACAATTATAAAAATGTGCAACCATCAATTGTAACAAATGCTCCACACCAATGCAAGTTGTTAATTATAATAGGATAGTATATGGGAACTTTGTATTTTATGCATGACTTTTCTGTAGACCTATAACTTCTCTAATAAAGAAAAAAACACAAGCAAAAAAAAAAAAAAGAACAACTGAAAAAAAAAGAATTGTTAACATTTTCTTGCTTTTTGGCTGTTTATTAAGTAATATTCATTTCAAAATGTATACAGGGGCCGGCTCAATAGCCCAGTGGATAGGGCGCCGGCATACCACATGGGAGGCCGCGGGTTCGGTTCCCGGGGACCTCTCCTAGCGGGCAGACCGCCTTGAGAATGGCAAGCCGCCATCGGTGGGCCGGAGCCGCCATGGGCAGGGCAAAAAGCTGCCACTGACAGGGCAAAAGCCGCCACGGGCAGGGCAGGTCGCCCGTGAATGGAGCGCAGCCAGCCACCCGCGAACTGAAAGCCGGCCGTGAATGGAAGCAGAAGCCGCCCACAAGCGGGGAAAGCCGCGCCTGCGCAGTGACCAGTCTCGGCGCGTCGCCGCAGTGGGGGGGAAGGGGAGATATGTAATAAAATAAATAAATCTTTAAAAAAAAATGTATACAGTTATGATTTGTTCAATTTTATTTACAAATGTTATTTAAATGAAAAGTTTACTTAAATATTGGAGCTTATTATTCAAGAATAAATATCAGCATTTATTCTTTCATGTTCCATTGAGATTCATATTATAGATATTTCTTAACCATTTTTTGGTATTTTTTGTTTCTGTTATTATCAACAAGCACTTTTTTTGTACATGAAATGTGTGAGAGTTGGGGGATATATGGATATATGGCATGAGGGACGTAGGTGCATAGGCGTATATTTGGAAAAATATAAAATAAAATTAAATAGATTTTCTAATAGACAAGTTTAAAAAAAAGGGAAAGGCAAGAAAATTACTGCCATAAATACTACACATAGAAATAGCTGTGATAATGTGATTAAACAAATTTTGGGTATAAAGGTAGTATGGAATCTAGGGCTTCCTGCTGGGGAAGTCGTGGACATGCACAGTGGCCATCTCCCAGCCCTCTTAACCCTTACTTTCCCCCTCTTGCTTGATTGTTTCCAGATGTTTCAAAGTGTTTCTATCCCACAGTCTGAGGGAGACATTAGGTCTAATGAATGGAAGAGCCTGACCATACCTTGACCACAAAACTGGGATGCAGCCCCAGTTGCATATCAGGGCAGGAACTCTGCACAAAGGTTACTTGATACATCCAAATCCAAATGCTCAGTGGCAGGGCCCCCTCCCCCTGGGATGTAGGAACACCCCACCTTCAGGCTGCACTGGCATCCCTCTTCTCTGACACAAACTGGGGCATGGG
>PVKH010034814.1:0-11819 GCA_004027955.1 Chaetophractus vellerosus | reverse complement strand
GCTTGTGGGCGGCTTCTGCTTCCATTCACTGCCGGCTCTGCTTCAGTTCGCGGGTGGCTGGCTGCACTCCATTCGCGGGTGACCTGCCCTGCCTGTGGCGGCTTTGCCCTGTCTGTGGCAGCTTTTTGCCCTGCCCATGGTGGCTCTGGCCCACCCATGGCAGCTTGCCCTTCTCAAGGTGGTCTGCCCGCTAGGAGAGGTCCCCAGGAACCGAACCTGGGCCTCCCATGTGGTATACCAGCGCCCTATCCACTGGGCTATTCAGCCGGCCCTTTTTTGCCTATTTAACATTAATATCTATGAAAATATTAACTATGTAAAATATCAAGCAATGCAGAGAAACCTTAATTAAAGTGAATATTGACTGCAGAGTCTCACCCTCACATTTCTTCCCAGAGAGAAAGTTGAACATTTGTGAGTATTTTCTTAAGTACACTTCCTGTGACTTTTCACACATTTTTGAAAAAGCACCTTTTGATATGCACTGTGGATGGTTCAAAGGCTCTATTTTACATGAAACAACATTGTTGATGGCTTTATGTTTTTTTGAAATAGCATATTATTGCATAATATTGGCATTCAGTATTTTGATAACAATTCTATATTCATCATTGCATGTGCTCTGATGCTTAATACCACTGTATGTGCATTCTCTGTGCACACATTTACATGGCCCTTTAGGAAAGTTTCTTGAAGCTTAATTGATATGTTGAAAGGCATGGTAATTTCAATTTTCCATAGATTCTACTAAATTGCTTACAAAAATGTTTGCAATTATACAGTCTTTCCTAGTGTTGACATGTTTTCCATTAATTCATAAAACTCTAGAAATAGAAGATTTTAATAATCATTTAATATTTATTTATTTCAAGACTAAAAGTTAGTCAAATTTTTATGGATAATTCAATCACCTTGTTAATTCAATTGGCATATTCCTGATTACTAGAGGCTTTAGGATATCATTTTTGGCTAAGTGTATTTATAAATAAATACTTTTTTATTATTTTATTTTATATTAGTATTTTCTTATTGAATGGTAGAATTAAATATATATACAAATTATTTGTATATCTATACTCAATAATTGGGTCATTAAATAACATAAGGAAGGCTAGATACTGGGTCAGCAAGAGCCACATTATGGTACTTATTTATCAAAAGTCAGGGGGATGTCACTTCTACAATGAACTGTTTTTAAAGCAGTATTCAGAATTCTCTGACTCACAGAGATTCATGACACTGTTTACATAGTTACTTGATCATGTGGTACCTATAGGTGAAGTATACGGGCAGTCTATTGACCTTTTACTTGATTAGTATAAACCGAAGTGTTCTAGGTTAAGTAAACAAAAGTCTATCTTGAACTACGAAAACATGGAGTGCAACCCTTTGATCAGCTCCCAGATGTGAGACTGTTTACAGACACAGACCCACATGGGAGGCCACATTCCCTTGGGAAAGGGGAAGGATCTTGCTAAACCACCAAAAGTTTATATTGTTTTTCTTCCTCCCAGACTTCCCCAAAGGGAAGCCTTTAACCAGGGTGACTCTGCATTTGGGGAAAGGAAATGGTCAGGGGATTTTGGGGCACTGGCTCTTAACTGACTTTCATTTTGGGAAGTCTGAAACATTACTAGTGGTCCAACAGAATAGGGGCTTGTAGATGTCAGATGATCACTGGAACTTTAGCTTAAGTCCATCAGACAGTGGGTCCAATGGGTCCCTGGTCCTATTCTGTGGTTGCTTCTCCAGTTCCAGAAGGAATAATTGGAAGTGACATACTAAACAACATTCAGAATCCTCACATTGCTTCTCTGATCTGCAAAGTGGAGGCTACTATGTTAGGGATTGCAAGGTAGAAGTCAAAGAGGTCTGCCTCCACCTAACAAAATAGTAAACTAAAAGAAACACCACATTCCTGTGGTGATTGCAGAAATTATTAGCACCATCAAGGAATAGAAAGATACAAAGGTGGTATTCTCACTATATTCCCATTCAACACTCTTATGTGGTCTAAGCAGAAAACAATGACCTTGGAGGATTATAGTGGCTTGTCATCAGTTTGCCATTTGGTGATATCACTCTCATTTGCTCTTCCATATATGGCATCATTCTTTGAGTAAATCAACACATTTCTTGGTACATGGTATGCAGTTACTGGTTAGAAAATGCATTTTTGTCAATTTATTTTAGTAGAAACCACAAGAAACAGTTATCTTTCAGCTGGTGAGGTCAGAAATGTACCTTGACTTGTCTATTTTAGGAGTAAATAAACTCTCCAGCGCTATTTCATAACGTAGACCACAGGGATTTTTAATCTCCCTTCCCTTCTACAAGACATGACATTGATTGATTATATTGAAGACATTATGTTAATTAGAACTAGGAGACAAGAAGAAGCAAGTACATTAGACTTATTAGTCAGACATTTGTATGTCAGGGGTGGAGATTATTCCAGCAAAATTTCACATCCAATCAGTTGAAAGATTTAAAGTGAGAAATGAGAATTCAGCAGTCAGAAAGGATTTCTATCTCTCCTTCAACCAGAATGCTTTATCTGGAAAATTCTAGGTCACCTCATTGTGTTGGTAAAAAGCATCATGCCCTACAGAATTCTGAAATGCCAATCCCCATGGTCATGTAAGACAATTCTGATAAATCTATTCAAAATTATGTATTTTATATGTTTTTGTGTGCTTTTATATGAATGTGTAGATATTTTTGTGTATGTGTAATAACATCAGTGCTGTTTCCCTGGAGATCTTTGGCCCATACGAAGTTTAAAGAAATAATAATGTTTTCTTGAAATATATATATATCTTAGAAACAAATGCAGAGCATGGAACAAATAATCAAGTATGTCCAAACAAATAACATGATCAATGTAATGAAGTGAAGCAAGAGATAAATGATATTAAGAAGACTGAGGGAATATACTGAAGAAATTGTAAACATACATAAAAAGATAATGGATCTGATGATGATGAATAGCACAGTGCATGAAATAAAATATATGCTGGAAGAACATAATAGCATATTTCAACAGGAAGATTAAGGAATTAGTAATGTCAAAGATAATACACTGAAATCAGAAAGATTGTAGAACAGATAGATAAAATGATAGAAAAAAGTCAACAGGGAATCATGGAATAGACTGACTACAGGAAATGATAAACATATGCATTATAGGAATCCCAGGAGGGAGAACAGAAGGGAAAGCAGGCAGAAGGACTGCTGGAGGAAATAATGGCAGGAAATTTCCCAACTATTTTGAGGGACATAAATCTATGTATCAAAGAAGTGAGGGACAATACAGAAAGTATAAATTTTACCAGGCCTAACCCAAGACATTTACTTATCAAATTATCAAACACCCATGACAAAGAGATAATACTGATCACAGCAAAAGTAAAGAGATCTATGGTACACAAGGGAAGCTCAATAAGATTAAGTGCTGATTGCTCATCTGAAACCATGGAATGAAAAATAAATAAATAAATAAACAGTGGTATGTCATACTTAATGTGCTAAAAGAAAAAAAAAATGTCAGCCAAGAATTCTGTACCTAGCAGAGTTGGAATGAAAACCTGAGGGAGAGTTCAAAATGTTCACAGATAAACAGAAATCAAGAGAGATGACACTTGATTGGAGAGTTTAAGTCATTAACATTCAATGTTTCTATTGTCACAGCATTCTTTAGATTTATATATATATATATTGTTTTTATTTCTCTTTTTACCTTCTAATTTTTCTTACTTATGCTATTACTTTCTATACTCTTCTCCAACCCTCTTTCTCCTATTTTTTAATCTTTTCAATCTGCAGAACTCCCTTTAGTAGTTCTTGAAGGTCAGATTTCCTGTTGTCATCTCTCTTGATTTCTGTTTATCTGTGAACATTTTGATGGATAAAGAAGTATGACCCATCTATAAGCTGTCTACAAGAAACTCACCTTAGAACAAGGGATGCAAGGAGGCTGCAAGTGAATGGTTGGAAAATGATTTATATGCAAACAATAACCGAAAATGGCAGGAGTGACAATAGTAATATCAGACAAAATAGACTTTAAATGCAAAATTTTGGTAAGAGACAAAAAAGGGACACATAAATTAGTAAAAAGAGTAATCTATCAAAAAGAAAGAAAAATCATAAACTTTTATGCACCTAACCAGGTTCCCCAAAATACATGAAGCAAACATTGGAAAAACTAAGTGGAGGAATAGATGCATCTACAAATATAATGAGGGACATTAATGCACAATTACCACAATTAGGAAGAACATCTCAACAGAGGGTCAATGAAGAAATAGAGATCTTGAATAATACTTCAGAGGATCAAAACATAATAAGTATACAGAACACTGCATCCAAATACAACAGGATATACATTCTTCTCAAGCACACATGAATCATTCTCCAGGATATACCACATGCTAGTTAGAGAAAAATACTCCATGAATTCAGAAAGTTTTAATTATACACAGTAATTTCTTCATTCCAAAATGGAATGAAGCTGGAAATTAATAAGGGGCAAAAATCAGAATATACATAAAGATAGGGAAATTAAGAACAGTGTCTTAGACAATCAGTGAGTCAAGGAGGAAATTGCCTAAAAAAATCAGTAACTAATTTGAAAGGAATAAAAAAGAGAACACAACATATGAAAATCTATGGGATGGGAGATTGTGGGAAGGTGGCAATTGACTAACAGGCAAAGCTGAATTCTCTCACAAGAACAACAGAGAAGGAGTCAAAAGCTGTCTGAAGGAATCTACTCTGGGGATCAGCAGAGCAGGACAATGCTACATAACTCCTAGGAGGGTGAGTGACAGAGAGATGATGAAGCCAAAATGACAAAAGTTAGTTACCAAGCCACCATGGAGGTCAGGGAGGGATCCCCTCCCCTACCTCTAGACTATTAAGCTGGGGTAAAACCTCTGTATAACTGAAGCTTACTGAGAGGTGAACAAACATCTTCCCTCCCTATCAGCTGTTTCAAGGGAAAAGGGAGGGGAGTTCAGGGTGGTTTTCTTCAGTGAATTTGGCCAGCAGCGCCACTTTGAATCTCCAATATGGAGATTCAACACAGGAATACAGGAAAGCCAAGACTGAAACACATCCATGGAAAAAGTGTACTCACTGGTGCCACCTGCTAGTCATTCTGGAAATTGCATGTAGAAAAACTGTTTTCTGTATCCAACTCCTGGGAGAAAAACTGCACCACACTAATGATTCCCTGGCCTGATTTTGACAACTTAAACTGGGCAATTTTAAAGTCTGAAAATAATTTGAAACTAGCATCAAAGAGGAGCTTTGGGAAAAAAAACAATATGCAGGAAAGAAAATTTGACCATAAGAGTAAATTCAACAATATATTGACACTTAGACCTCAACAAAAAATAACAAGCCATAGAAGAAAGCAGGAAAAGATGGCCCATCTGAAACAATAAAACAAATATCCTGAAGAAAAACAGGATTTAAGAAATGATTTTGACTATGGCTCTGTCCAATGAACAAACTTAAAACCAGGAGGAAGTGCATAACATTGAACAACTAATCAAAGCTGTCCAAACAAATACCATGGACCAACTTAAAGAAGTGAAGGAAGAGAGTAAGGATATTAATAAGACACTGGGAGAACATATAGAAGAAACTGTAAACATGCATAAAAAGATAACAGATATGATGGTGGTGAATGGCAAAATGGAAGAAATATAAAAGACACTGGAAGCACATTGCAACAGATTTGAACAGGCTGAAGAAAGAGTATTGTGGAAGACTCTACATCTGAAATCAAACGGACAGTAGAACAGATAGATAAAAAGATAGAAAAAAATTCAGCAGGGACTTAAGGATTTGAATGACAACACAAATTGCCAAACATATGCATTATAAGCATCCCAGAGAGAGAAGAGAAGGTAAAGGGGACAGAAGGAATGTTGGTGGAAATAATGGAAACAACATATGACATACACAAACCTGAAGAAAATATGGCTAATGTAAGTCCTTGAGAGAAATAACTCTGAATGTTAATGGATGAAATTTACCAGTCAAGAGAGACAGATTGGCAGAATGGATAAGGAAATATGACCTGTTTATATATTGTTTACAAGAAACCCATCTTAGACCCAGGGACTGCATGGAACTGAAAGTGAATGGGTTGAAAACAATCTTACAAGCCAACAATAAATAAAAAAGGGTGGGAGTAACTAAACTTTTATCAGGCAAAATAGACATTAAATGAAAAACTATTGTAAGAGACAAAGATGTACAGCATATATTAGTAAATGGCATAATCTTTCAAGAGCAAAGAAAAATCATAAACATTTATGTACCTAACAGGGGCACCTCAAAAGACATGAGGCAATCACTGGAAAAAATAAGTGAAGAAATAGATGCCCCTACAATTATTGTGGGGTACATTAATATACCACTATAACCTTTAGAGAGAACATCTCAAAAGAAAATTAATAAAATCAACAAAGACTTTGATTAATACATTAGAGGATGAGGATCTAATAGACAAATACAGCCAACTGCACCCAAATACAGCAGGATATACTTTCTTCCAGAGTGGACATGGTCCATTAACTACCTTGAAATGAATGAAAATGGCAACACAACATATGAAAACCTATGGGATGCAGCCAAAGCTGTACTGAGAGGGAAATTCATAACCACAAATGCATATATTAAAAAAGAAGAAAGGGCTAAAACTGAAGACTTAACTGCACATCTGGGGGAAATGGAAAAAGAACAACAAACTAGCCTCAAATGATGTAGAAAGAAGGAAATAACAAAGATTAGAGCAGAACTAAAGGAAAAAGAAAATCAGAAAGCACTAGAAAAAATAAACAAAACCAAAAGCTGGTGTTTGAAAAGATTAATAGAATTGACCAAATCTTAACCAGACTAACAGAAAAAAAAGAGAGCAAATGCAAATACACAAAATAAAGAATGAGGAAGGGGATATCACTACTGACCCACATAAATAAAAAGCATCATAAGAGGTGTCATGGTTAGTCTAATGTGTCAACTTGGCCAGGTAATTGTGTTCAGATATTAGGTCCAGTAAGCACTGGGCTAATTGTAATACAAGAGCATTTATGGACTTCAACTGCCAGTGAGTTTACTTCATGGGTGGCTGATTACATCTGCATCAATCAGGGAAATTGGATCAAGAATGGATGCTGCTTTCATCCATTCAGTTCACTGCCATAAAAGGGAACTGATTTCAACATTCAGAGAGAATTTCCCAGCTTGTCGTTTGACAGCCAACTTCTCCCAGAAACACATCAAGGACCCTTCATCCATCTTTCATCAGAGCCCCTGGCTTGCAGCTTACGTGCAGAATCTGGACGTGTGCATCCCCACGGTCATGTGAGAGACTCTTATAAAATCTTATATTATTAACAGATATCTCTTTTTGTATTCTGTTTCCCCAAAAAAAACCCTGACCTATTCAGCTGGTACTGGGAGTGGTTCTTGAGGAACAGAGTCTTAACCATGGGATATCTGAGGGGATACTCTACTCTAATTGGACTCAAGGGTACTAATGACTCCCTTTCAATAATGAAGAGGTTGCTAAGAGTCCATGGCATGAGATGGCAATAGAGATAGGCAAAATAGCCTCAGTGGATTCCCCTACTTCCAAGCTTATAAGAAACAAGGGTCTTGGTGAGAGTGTTTTCAATACCTTTACAAAATTTGGGGATAAAAAAGTAAAATTATGTTCGCTGGTTCCTCCTAGATAGTCTGAAAACAGTTACGAAAGAAAGGGATGAGCTAAAGCCTTCAAATTTGAAACTTAAATGCCGCATGAATTATATGAAAGATTCTATGTGCGACTTGAAAGAAAATCATGTCTCCTATAGCCAAAGACTTGAAATACCTAAGAATCAAGCCCACACTCTCATTGTATTAGTGGAATTACAGAGGACACTAAAATCTCAACTTCACAGGGTTTCTGCAATTAAAGGGAAGGCATTGATTGGAAAGGAGTGGAAGCCCGAGATTGGGATGGAGACATATGGGGTGATGATAATATTGGTGGGGACATTAGAACTCTAAATTCTGCTGAGACTTTACCAGATAACCCCATGAAGGCCTGCCATGTGGAGACCACACCTTGTCAACCTTGTATCACTGAGCCTGCAGCCTGCCTCAGGGAGTCTGGACTTCCTTCCAGGTCTGAGGTGGGTACCAAACAAACTGAAGCCTGCACTGCCCAGCCTCTGGCCTGCACCAGAGATTCTGGACCTCCTCCCAGACACAAGGCAGGTACCAGCCAAACTCCAGTATGCACTGTCCAGTCTCCACCCTGCCCTGAGAAATCTGTCTTTCAACCCCTGCCTGAAAAGATTAACCTGGTCTAACCAGAAGAAAATGCAAAGGAATGCCCTGAGGTCAGTAGCCTTCAAGACATCTATAATCCTTCTCCTTACCCACACCCCCCAACCCTCTTCTCTTCAAGACCTATTACTAGACTAAAATCACATCAAGTCCCAAAGGTGAAATACAAAGTGTGACCCATGAGGAAGTACACTATATTCTGAAAGAACTGCATGAGTTTTCTAACTTATATAGACAGAAATCAGGGGGATATGTGTGAGAATGGATACTAAGGTTATGGGATAATGGTGGAAGGAATATAAAGTTGGATCAGGCTGAATTTATTAATATGGGCCCACTAAGCAGAAATTCTGGATTCAACGCTGTAGCTGTAGGGGTTAGAATGGGCTCTAGCAGTTTGTTTGGGTGGCTGACTGAAACATGGACCAAACGATGGCCTAGCATGTGTGATGCTGAGATGCTGATTTGCCATGGTATGCTGTAGATGAGGGAATTAAAGACTTAGAGATATTGGAATGCTAGAATGGATTTACCATTTCAGACCTGCCCACCCAATCTAGGAATGTCCAGATGAGACACCTTTCACCAGGACTGTGAGGAATAAACCCACTTGGTCATGATGTATAATGCTTTTGATATGTTGTTGAATGTGCTTAGTAAGTATTTTGTTGAGGATTTTAGCATCTATGTTCATTAGAGAAATTGGCTTGTAATTTTCCTTTCTTGTGGTATCTTTGGCTTTGGTATTAGGGTAATGTTGGCATCATAGAATGAGTTAGGCAATGTTCCTTCTATTTCCATTGTTTGGAAGAGCTTAAGCAGAATTGGTGCTAGCTCTTTCTGGAATGTTTCATAGAATTCAGCTGTGAACTGTTCTGATCCTGGGCTCTTCTTAGTTGGGAAGATTTTGATGACTGAATCTATCTCTTATTTGTAATTGGACTGTTGAATTAATCAAATTCTTCCTTTGTCAGTGTAGGCTGCTTGTGAATTTCTAGGAATCTGTCCATTTCCACTAAATTATCATTCCTGTTGGCATATAATTTTTCAAAGTATCCTCTTATGATATTCTTTATTTTGGCAGGGTCAGTAGTGATAACCCCTTCCTCATTCCTTATTTTGTGTATTTGCATCTGCTCTCTTTTTTTCTTTGTTAGTCAGGCTATGAGTTTTTCAATATTATTCATCTTCTGAAAAGAACAGCTTTTGGTTTTGTTTATTTTTTTTTAGTGTTCTTATATTCTATTTCATTTAGTTCTGCTCTAATCTTTGTTATTTCTGTCTTTCTGCTTCATTTGGTGTTTGATTGCTGTTGTTATTCCCATTCCTCCAGGTGTGCAGTTAGTACTTCGAATTTTGCTCTTTCTTCTTTTTTTAATATATGCATTTATGGCTATGAATTTCACTTGCAGTACAGCTTTGGCTGCATCCCATAGGTTTTGATATGTTGTGTTGTCATTTTCATTTGATTTGAGATAGTTACTGATTTCTTTTGATATTTCCTCCTTGACTCACTGTTCGTCCATAGAGTGTGTTGTTTAACTTACATATCTTTGTGCATAATCTGGATCTCTGGCCTTTAGTGATTTCCAATTTCATTCCATTGTGGTAAAAGAAATTATGTTTTATTATCTCAATCTTTCTGAATTCATTGTGAGTTGTTCTGTGGCCTAGCATGTGGTATATCTTGGAGTATTACCCAAGTGCACACAAGAAGAAGGTATATACTGCTGTATTTAGGTGTAGCATTCTGTATATATAAATTGGGTCTAGGTCCCCTAATGCAGTATTCAGAGGCTTTGTTTCTTTACTGATTTTCTGTCTAGATGTTCAGTCTATTGGTGTCAATGATGTATTAAAATCCTGCACTGTAATTGTAGAGGCATTTATTTCTCCACTTACTGTTTTCAGTGTTTGCCTCACGTATTTTGAGACACCCTTATTAGGTGCATAAATGTTTATTATTGTTCTCTCTTCTTAAAAGTTTACCTCTTTTACTCATATATAGTGTCCACCTTTGTCTCTTACAATAATTTTGCATTTAAAGTCTATTTTGTTTGATATTAGGATAGTTACTCTTGCCCCTTTTTTGGTTATTGTTTGCTTGTAAAATCGTTTTCCAGATATTCACTTTCAGCCTCCTTGAATTCCTGGGTCTAAGGTGGGTTTCTTGTAGACAACATATAGATGGGTCATATTTCCTTATGCATTCTACCAATCTGTGTCTCTTGACTGGTGAGTTTAATCCATTAACATTCAGTGTTATTACTCTCAATGAATTTCTTACATCAGACATATTTTCTTTGGCTTCATGTATGTCATATGTTGTTTTCATTTCTCTTTTTTTCTCTTTACAGATTCTTACATGCTCTTCCAACTCTCTCTCTCCTTTTTTTTCCCTTTCAACATGTAGAAGTTCCTTTAGTATTTCTTGAAGTAGAGGTTTTTTTTGGCATTTCTCTCAATTTCTGTTTGTGAATATTTTGAACTCTCCATCATTTTGCTGGACAGAGAATTCATGGCTAGAATTTTTCTTTTATTTCCTTGACTATGTCATACCACTATCTCCTTGCCTCCATGGTTTCAGCTGAGTAATCAGCACTTAATCTTATTGTGCTTCCCTTGTCTGTGATGGTTCTCTTTTCTCTTGCTGCCTAGAGTAGTTTCTCTCTGTCTTGAGAATTGGACATTTTGATAATTATATATCTTGGATTAGGCCTGTTTGCATTTATACTCTTTGGGGTGTGCTGTGCTTCCTGGACATCAACATCCATCTCCCTCAAAAGCATTTGGAAAATTTCAGCCGTTATTTCCTTCAACACTCCTTTTGTTCCCTTTCCCTTTTCTTCTCCTTCAGGGATGCCTATAATATATAATGTGTCTGTTTGCACATTTTTTATTATAGGTTACATCCCAGAGTCTCTGCTGGATTTTTCTATATTTTTATCTATCTGTTTGATTTCAGATGTACTGTTTTCCACATCACTAATTCTTTACTCTTCCTGTTCAAATCTCTTTTATGTGAATCTAGAGTCTATTTGATTTTTTGGATTGTGCCATTCATCACCATCATATCCATTATCTTTTTATGTATGTTTACAATTTCTTCAATATGTTCACCCAGTGCCTTCTTAATATCTGTAATGTCTTTCTTCACTTCATTATGTTGGTCCATGATATTTGTTTGGACAGCTTTGATTAGTTGATAGATATTCTGCATCTCTTCCTGGTTTTTAGTTTGTTCATTGGAATGGTCCATGTCTTCCCTTTTCTCAGTATGGTTTGTAATTTTTTGTTGCCCTCTGATCATCATTTTATATTGATGGATTTATTCAGGTGATTAGCTTCTCTCTCTGCTCTAGAGTTTTATGTAGTTGATGTTTCTCTCTGTGTGTTAAGTTTTCTCTTTGACAGTTTCTTCTTGTTCTATTTTCTTGTTTATTCTATGTTCTCTTGAAGGAAAAAGA
>PVKH010034813.1:0-11803 GCA_004027955.1 Chaetophractus vellerosus | reverse complement strand
ACATCCCCCCCCCCCTTTTTTCTTGTTCTTGCTGTGTTCATTATTCTCTGCGTTCCTCTGTGTCTGCTTATCTCCCCCTGCTGGGGTGACCTGCCGAGTCAGCTCACTGGTGCGGTGGCCTGCTTGCCCGTGGGGGCTCGCCCTTGTTCACGGGGGCTTGCCTTTGCCTACAGGGGCTTGCCTTTTTGCCCGCGGGGGCTTGCCTTTTTGCCCGCGGGGGCTTGCCTTTTTGCCCGTGGCAGCGTGCCCCACCCGCGTTGGCTTTGCCTTCTCAAGGCGGTCTGTCCAGGAGGCCCGGGGACCGAACCTGGGGCCTCTCACGTGGTAAACCAGCACCCTACCAACTGGGCTATATAGCCGGCCCCTGTAATGCATTTTAAAAATTTCATTTCTCAGCTGTTAGCAGGTACATAGAAATAGAATTGACTTTTGTGTTAACTTTGTGTCAAGTAACATTTCTAAACTCTCTTATTAATTCTAATATTTTCCTGTAAATTCGTTAGGATTTTTACATATACAGTTCTAAATTGGTTATGTAAAAAAGAGGCTCCCTGGAAGTTCCATTCCAGCTTAGCGGCTGTAGTAGGTGAGAGAATCTGCCAGCGGCACAGGCCACGCCTGAAAGAAGAGAAGTAGGGAAGAGGGGTGGTCTCTCTACAAATAGTCTTCCAGGAAAAGCTGTTTGAAGGCAGCAAGGTATTTTTAAGACTAGTTTTTTTTTTTTAAACGGTGTAATGTCATACAATGCTTCAATAATTAGAACCTGGTTAAATGAGAAAAAATGATCTAAGGCACCAGCACAGTGCCTGGCATGTGGTCTGTGCCAACAAATGTGAGTCTATTCCCTGTCACATCTCTTCTTTCTACGCCAGGCCCCTACCGCAAACAGATTTTCTTTTTCCTTCTAAGAAGCACCTTGTAAAACATATACACTTAGAACTTTCCAGATGTGATCAGAGCTTACTAGTCTGTGTTGAAGCATTGTTCTAGTGCTTGCCTCTTTTCGGCTCAAAGACGGATTTTATAATGAAATAGCAAATGAGCCGCTTTTGACATTGTGCCAAGTGAAGCTGCCTTGTCAAGTTGCAGTGTGATAGTTTCCCAGATGAGAGGCATCTGAAAGTTACAGATGATTTTTAAAAAAAGTTATATACTACATAGTATTCAAAGCGTTAAAAAGAATTCATCCACATTTGTATGAAAGCTTTTAAGAATAGTACAAATAAAATGTTAATTTTAAGCCCAGAATCTCAAAGATAAAACAAGTGTCAAAATAAGTAATAATATAGTTTATACAGCTGCAAAATATATTCTTAATACTTAGATTCACAAAGAAAGATGGTTGTGTAATGGAAAGAAACGTTCACTTCACAATGTCATCACTTCCTCTGGGAAGTCTTCTTGTACTACCACCCGTCTACCTTCCTACTTGGCTTTGGCTTCCCATCCCTGCCCTCCTCAGCTGTATCCCTTTCATAACGCTTTTCACACTAGGCTCAAATTGTTCTTTTACTTCCCTCTACCCCTATCTAGACTTTAAACCTCCCATGCAGGACTATGTTTTATTGGTTTTTCTAACCCCAGGGCCTGGTATGGTGTAGGCACTCAATAAATACTGGTTGAATGAATTAATTGTAAAATAACAGAGGAGAATTTTAGAAATTCTTCAGAATTCTAACCAAAATTTGCATTCCTTTTTAATCACCTTTATGATGTCAAACAAAACACTGGAATATATTCTTTCCCTTTTTCACAATAAGAATAAATTTTAGGGATTCTTTTTTTTCAAAAGCCACCTGGTTCAGGGCTATGCACACAGAAGGCACTCACTAAAGACCTTCTGAGTAAAGTTCAGCAACAGTAGATAAATTGGTGATACTTCTGTCTGATGTTTCTGTAGATACCACCCTACCATGGCCAAACCATGCTACAGTTTTATTGGCATTCATGGCTTGAACACACTATCCAAACCCCGTCTCTACAGATCCATCATAATTTATTCTGCTTACAAGGCAGCTCATGTTTTTGAGCAGAATAAACCTGAAGTATATAACAAATGCATCATATCTTAGCATCATTCAAGTCTCATGAGCATGGGATAGCATGCGTGCAACAGGACTGTGTTCACATGAATGGCAGGTTCCCCATGGCAAGAGCCTCCACGTATGCAGGGCGTCATGAGTTCAAGTACCGTGGTATATGGTTGATGACCTAGGTTCATTCTGATTTTAAAAAGAATGGATCTAAAGAGTAAAAAATACTTACACAGTTGGTGGCATTGTTTCTCTGATTTTTCTAATTGCTAGTAAGGATGCAGATCCTACTGTCTGTATAATTAAAGAAACAAACAAACAAAGCTGCAGGCTTCCACCAGAGGATAATTGCTTGCGGGTGGGTGTTGGAGTGAGGGCATAGGATTATAGCATATGAAAAAAAATCAGATTTGGCCATTGACGTTCCAACCCCCTTTGTGCTATGTAAATATTCTCTGGCACAGAGCCAACCATGTAGAAACAATTTCATCCTCAGACTGGAAAATGAGCAAATCAAAAACATAATAAATTCACATCTAAACAATGGCCCTGGTTTTGTGTATATCTGTGTGTGATCAGAATGTTAATATATATTTGGAATGAAAAAGAATAAGATTCAATAAATAATACAGAGGTAAAAAAAATTCCAGAAGGTGCAAACTAGAGAAGAGACCCTGGCGATTTAGGGAAGGGAATGACACTTAAATGTATTATTAAAAAAGGATTCTGTAATAAACAGTTGGGAGTGTTTTCATTAATTGCAACATCTAAGAAACGAAAGGTCTCCTTATTTCTTTAAACAGAAAAGAAACCAAAGGGAAAAGATTCTGAGGTAGTGCCAGGAAGTCATAATATGAAGGGCGGTTGGGAATTTGGGGAAGTGATTCCACTTGTGGGATTTTCCTTATGAACTTTTTGTGTTTCAAGTTTAAGACACCCACGAGAACCTTATTTCCCTTGACTCCTCCCAGATAAATGAAATTATACATGAGAAAAGTGTTTTTGTCTTCATACATGAACCCATTAAGTTTGCACCTAATGGACCCAAATGAAAAGTCATCATCTCCTGAGAAACTCAAGGCATAAGCTAAAGACAGTCATTTGAAAATGCTCCATAAACACATCACACGTGCATTAACACCAAGACAAAAAAATATGACCAAATAGGTTTAAATACAGTGATCATGAGGACAGTACCCAAATACTTGCTATGTACTGCTCTGGAACCCAAAGTCATATCAAAAGTTGTTGGTAGATAGTTTGCAGAGGAACACAGAAATCATAGAACAAGAAAATAAGCCTTCAGATATGTAATACTTGAATAACTGTCTAGTTTTATAGATAAAAAATTGAGTCCTAGAGAAATTAAGTGGCATATCCAAGGAAACATGGTAATGGCCCAGTCAAGAGTAAATCGAACAGTCTCTTGATACCAGGCTACTTCACACTCCACTTTCAGTTTAATCAAGTTTTAATGGAGTAGATAAACATGAGAAAGTCACATTTCCATCAGATAATGGTTTCGCATCACTAAAATAGCAAGCTTGATTTTGAGATGCACGAGATGAGCGTACAGCGCAGGATTCATTTAAGCAAGATCGTGTACAACAGGAGCCAGCAGCCCGTGCAGCATGTGTATGAAGTGCAATGGTTTATTTCAATTCTTTCAAATAGTAGAGCCTGAAGACTTTTCAGGCTATATTAAATATTAAAGGAGTGGCATGCACGTCCTGTGTAGAATTCTAGCCTACAAGAACCAAGAACTCTCAAAATAAGACGTAATTTAGAAATTATCAGCTAACTTGCTTTATAGGAGAAACATGCAGAAAAGGGAATTAAACAGTGACAATTCCTACTCATCCAGTGTAAGACACGGCTGCCCTAAGCTGTGGGCATCTGCAGGCTGCTCTAAAGTGTTACGAAAACCTTCTGGGTGGATGGGGGAGCCTGCCGAAGTTTTCATACACTTTCAGCCCCAGAGTTCAGATGTGACACCAAGACAAACCTCACTAGACGTTTTTCTGTATCATGAGATACAGAAATTCCGGTATTTTTTAGAAACCATGGTCAGCTCTGTTGAAGAGAAGATCAGAATCTGAAAGCTTGGTCTAACACACGAAAGCACAGCCTTTGTATTGGCATGGGAATGGTATGAAACCAGTTTTGTTGAAAATTTATGGCTTGTCCCAGTAAGTTCTATGTTTCCCATTTTCTGCATTTTTTCACACCTCATGATATTGAAATGGAAACAACAAAAAGGAGCTCTTGAGATAAGTAAAAATTAACACAAGTATCTTATTTACAAATGCTGTCTGGCAATCCCAATAGTGAAATATTTTGTTTCATCTAAAAGCCTTTTCTTCTGGGGAAAAAAGCCTGAGTATCTCTATATTTTAAAAAGATATTTTATAAAATCAAGAGATCTACAGAAAGAAAAAAACAAGGTGTAAAGTCATTTCATAAATAGAAGTATCCTTTGGAACTCTACAATCCTAATCCTTTAAACAAATATATATTTGTTCCTGTTCTTAAATATCCCTAAATATTCCTAAAATAAACATTATCTCTCTTTGAAAATAATTCGTCAGCAAAAATATCTTTGTTTTAAGAGAAGTTTTAAGGGAAGGCTAAAAGCATTGCTTAGAAAATGACAGCTATGGCTTCTGTTACAGGTCCGTAGGGTCTTTATTTTTATTTTAATTTTTATTGCAACACGCCAGCTTTGCTAGGTTGATCAATACGGCAAGAGCCCCTGGAACATATAACAGGGTGGGAAACATTCCACTTCCAAGCCTACGCCCAAAATGGAAATTTATTTTTTAATGGAAAAGTGAGAATGTTTTAGCCATTAGGGACGTGTAAACATTTAAATATTGAAGTGTTTCTAAACTAAAGTTTTGACTAATATTTGAAAAAAATATCAGCTAACAGGGAGAGTATTTTGCTGGATGATTCCTGTGTATGGAGATTGTATAAGTGTGGTGTCTACAGGACAAAAGGAGGTGAGCAGCTGAGAAGCTGAGCTAACCTGTATTCTCCAAAAGTTCCATCATCTTCCTTCATTGGCTGGATTTCAGGGTCAGCATGAGCATCTTCCTTTTCTTTTACTAGAATTTTCAAAATAACATTATTATCCATTGACCTGTACTTCCTTATTCAAAGTTTTAAACAGCCCACTCTTTGAGATATATAGCATTGGAAAATAATTCTATATATAATAGGCGTAGGTGTCATATAACGACTTACGTACATATAATGTGGCCATGCATGTATTTTGATGTTTTAGTCACTTTGGAGCAACCTAACAGAGTGGACATTTGTTCACATGTAAAGTTAATTTCATTTACACATTTTGGCCTAACTCTCTTACTCACTTGAATGAATAATTTTAAGTTGCTAAGGTTTCCCCCCATTTTAACAATCTTTTAACTATATTACTGGTTAAAAATTGTTTTTGTAAATCTGTTCTTTTGCAGATTTATTCTTGATCTGAAGGGAAAATAGCCGGATAAGGAAAATATAAATTCATTGGACCCACTAACTGGCACCCACCATTAACCTTAAGGAAAGCAATGTTACACATCATACTCTCAAGACTCAGCCCGTGCACTCCTTCCTCTGGGAAGACTTCATGCCCCTCCCTCCACTCCTGATTGGTGTTAGGTGCTCCTTCAGCATCCATGACTTATTGGAGCCTACGGAAGCAGAGACGCTGCTATCTTCAGTAAACAGATTGATTTACTCCCCTCAATGCCTTGTGATCCTTGTCCATATTTAGGTGGCCATTATATAAAAAGGGCTCAAAAACTGTTTGAAATGAAAGTCAAATTTATGGCTCTAGGAAGATAGACTTACTGCAATCTACATGGTTACCCTCATGTTTTCTTATCAACTTAATGGATAATTGTGCAGTATTATAAAGCAATTTTAAACTTTATTTCTTACCTGGATATTTACCACCCTTGTTTCTTCTGATGAAGCAAACAATCAGCAAAATTAAGATAAGGAGAGCGACAGCACACATTAGACCGATGAACCAGCCCTGAGTTGCAATGTCCACCTGTCGGCTCGCCATTGCTGGAAAACAAATCGATGGTGTTGGTGGGAATGGGTCAAGGAGGAGATGAGAACTGTTAAAATACTTTGAAGTTAGAAATTGTCATACTATATACGATTGTTTATATATCTTACACTCAGCCCTAACATAAGCTTTGTCAGTTTCCAATCAGGAGTTATGCAAATCCTTAACTTTGAAAAATCTTCATTAATCAAAAAAATCAAGTTTTCTAAATAGAGAAATCTGAATGCTAATAAAATCAAATGCTAGAAATCCCTGTGAAATTGTGTTAACAGTTATTTCAACTGTATAGTCTCAACAAAAAATAGTCCCAAACTAATTTAACAATTTTCTGTTTATAGGATAAAATGTACCTTGTTAAGTACAAAGATAACATTATAAAGCTGAATTTTAAACAGAAGAGAATGTATACATCTAATAGAGTATTTTTCCTGCAAAGGAATCACTCTTGGAAGCTAAAATATCATTACAATAATGCTGTCATTTTTCAAAAATGTTTTGAAAAGAAAACTGCCCATATAAGAAACCTGTCTGCACAAGACAACATGTCAATTATGTTATATAACATGTCAATTTGCACCCAAAATGCTATTACTTTAATTTGTTATTCATCTCATTTATGAGTCAGTTTGAAATTTCTGAAAAATCAAATCCACCCTCAAAGGATCAATATTTATGATTGCTTAGAATTCATTCAAAAGACTTTAAAAGACATCTTGATCAGTGGAAGTATTATTGGAATAAGTAACCAGTTTGAGCAGAAAATACTCATTCAGATGCATATGTTCCCTTTAAGTCTTCATCTATTTTATTTGGGTAAATAAACGTGAAGCCCCTTATTCAACCAGTCACAGTATACAAATCTCCTAAGAAAACCACAGAATAATTAGCACTTCTGATATCATTCAAAAGTGTCAATCAGATGGGACAAAGTGCAGCATCAATGGCTATTCAGACATGCCCATGTGGATTTGTTTAGATAAACTGGTGTGAATCCTTTTTAAAAAGCCCTCTTCTTTTTTCTCTTTTGACCATAATCTACTCAAGGTAAAAGGTTTACTCCTTTTGACTTCATAAGCATGCCTCTATCATGCTTTTAATTTGTTTGAATTTCTTTTGAATACATTCAACACGGTTGTGCTTATGTGATCTCTGGGTGCAGAAAATAAGCTTAGCTACATGTATCCCAGGCTCTGCTATTTGTTGCAAGAATGACACCTCGTTGTCTCATTTTCTCCGCATGAACTACGGGGCGTAAAATGAAATGCTCAAAATGAAGCATGAATGTGTATGTGTGTTTTAAAGAAATAAAATGAGAAGTAGAATTACATTATCTGGAATACAAATCAAAACCAGTTGCTTTCCACCCGTCCCCTTGGTCAGAAAGGTTTTGAGGTACCACATAACTGAAGCACGTGTATAGGCAGTTCCCCCTTCCATACATATACCATAATAATCATGATGATGAAAATGAAGACAACGAAAATAACAATGAGAACTAACTTTCTGAACCTTTACTATATATTCTAAGCACTGGGCTGAGGGTATAATCTCATTTCATCTTCACAATAATCCCATGAGGTATGAATTAGGAATAAATCTAGAGAAAGTAAGCTCAGAGAGGGTAAAGAGCTTGCCTAAGAGTTGGGATTTTACCAAGAGAACATGTTACTAGCTATTATGCCTAAAGCTCTAATGCATTTCTGAAAACATGTACAGACATCAAATCTGCCAAAGTCTGAACAGAGATTGAAATGCCATAGGGACTTTCCATTCTGAGACAGGTAAAACTACTTAAAAAATCCAAAATACATACCTTTGGCAAAATATTTCTGAAACTTCACACTGGTCTTTATGTGCTTTTTCTATTAAACTGAACCAAGAACCAAGTGGTGTAAGTCTATTGAACACTTGATTGAAGTTAGAGTCCTTGTTTTTAGCACATTTAATGATTTACAACCTTGTCATCAATAGTATTGTCACTTATATTTTTTCATTGAATTAACCAAACCAATAAGAGCAAAATACAATGAGATATTTGAGTACTAACACACACATTTTCCTACAAAGATGGTGACTACTAAAATTGGACTGTTGGCTTGCAGTTTGCAACTATGCAAAAACTGGACATGTTTCTTTAGACAATTAATTTTAAAAATCCAAATTGCCTCTCTGTCTGAAGAAAAAAGCATCAAGAGTTTCACTGCCACATTACGATGTCATATTTAAGACAAGGGAAAGTTGATATAAAACTAAAATTGAGCAAGTGAAATAACATCTTCTTTTGAATTCCTATCCATATAAGAAGGAATCTAAAGCCCAGAATGAATTTAAGAGATTTCATGTCCTCAGGACACTCTAAAATTACCTTAACTGCTTTACTCAAATGCAAATAAAAACCCAAGGTCTGAGGACCATTTTACATCACACACACACACACACACACACACACAAACACACAGAGAATGAAACCTTAGAGGCTTCCAAGTTTCAGTGGAATTAGGTTTGGGTAGGAGAGTGAAATGGAATTTTCACTTTACCTGAAATGTTTACAATAGAATTATATTCATGCTATTACTTGAGTAATCATAAAATAATCAAACATACAAAATTATAAAGAATATGAGAAAGAAAATAAGCCAGAGGTATGAAATTGGCTTTGTTTCCTAGAAATTGTTTTTAACAAGTCTTCTGCTGTACCATGGATAACCTGTGCTCTGCAGCAGCTGGTCTCAGGAAAATGCTTGAGTACTTAGGGTAAAAGAATAAACACAGAAGAGACAAGGTGAGAGAAATGGCTCTTTGTTCTTTCTTTATCATTTATGAAGAATCTGCTATGATTAAAAACTTCCTGTTCCATTACAATAGTTAGAAATACTTAGGAAGGGGGAGAATTATCTTGGCCAAAGTTCGGAGGCAGTTGACAAAAAAGCTATTAGGAGGCTTGGTCCAGTAAAAACATATCTGCTTCAAATTCTTTGTGATATGAGGGAAGAAGGGACAGAGATGAAGGGAAAGAGGCAAGAAAGGAAGGAAAGAAGAAAGGAGGGGGGCACACGAGAGGACCTACCAGGAGGCTGGGGAAGGAGCACAGCATCAGGACATCACCTATTATTTCCTTGTTTGATTTGATTTTTAGCTTGTGCCACAGGAAAAATTAAGGGGCATACTTTTAAAAATCCAGAATATAAAAGGCAGAGACATTGTCATGCTGAAAAGATTCATGAAATAAGCCTAGATGAACAGTGATTCTGGGTTCCTGGCATTAGCAGCACTCAGAGAGGAAGCAGCTCATTAATGCAGATTTTAAAAACCAACCATAAAGGTAGGCATTCATGCCAAGTGCTGGCATTCTTATGCCTTAAAACCCAGAGTGAAGGAGAGTAAGAGCAAGAGTGGGAGAATTTAATGCTTTCACACTGGAGTTCATCTAGCAGCCCTGCAGGATAGAGTGCTATAAACTTGGAGAACACGGGAGTTGGGATGACGTTAAATTGAGGCATTCTGGAATGCTGACACTATTTGCTCTTAGAAGTAATATGTCAACTAAAGTCATTGGGGTTTAATAAATATTTATAGTATCTTTTTGATAGTCACATTATATGTAGAAAGTGACAATAACTGGCAGTTTGTCTAGCAAATAGTCCTATGAAAGGTAAAAAGTGCTACTGCTTGATTTTGTGGGTGAGTCTAATTCTAGCTTGATCTGCAAGTCAGGAAAACATGTGGTCTCTAGGGTCCAGAAGAGCTGAATGGACCTATCAAGTGCTACCTGAAGTGATCATTTCCAAGACCACCCGCTCTCCTTGGTGTGAGGGTGAGATGAGACTCCTTACTCTGGGGTCCTAAGGCTTACCTTTTAATCCCCTTTCTACCACACCCCAGCTGGGTGCCCTGAGCAAGTTATTCCAGGTCTCTCAGAGTATTTACTTGAGGTGTAAGTGGAGTAATGACAGAGTACTCTATAGTACTGCTGTAAAGGACTGAATAAGAAAACCCATGAAAAGCATCCACCTGGTGTGGTTTAGAGCTCTCTAAAGGTTAGTACTATCATTATTCTTACTATTAGCATTTTAGCTGTATATGGATAGGCTATCTACTTGAGCTTTTAGTATTTTGAAATTAAGAGATATCAGTTAGAACAAGCATAAACCTTGTAACAGCAACTGTGTATTGATTAGGTATTCCCCTTCTAAGCTTAATACAGTATTTTTCTAGAACTATATACATAAGTGCCTATGAAAATACAAGGAATAGAATAAGAAAAAATGCTTTATCCTTAAAGCATTATGATTTTAGCAAATGAATACTTAAAAATATAGTTTAGTAAGTTCTTGGATATTACCTTTGGCTTATTTCTTTTTAAAAAAGTCACTCATGATTGTTTATTTTCTAAATTATAAGACATGACTTTAAAAATCATAATGCTTGGGTAATGAAAGACACAAAAAGATACATTTTGCCTACAGGTTTTACAGGACACACACCATTTCCTGAAGAATACATGAAGTGACCGAACAGTGTATGTATGCATGAATCGTAAAATGAACATGTACTATACAATCCTTATTTACATTTAAATAAATAGGGATTGTTTTCAATCTTCTGAGCAAATATGAATATTCTTTTAGTTTACATGAACATTTTTATTTATTCTAGAGACTTTGTTACTTGTATATTTTGATAATGCTCAAATAACTAAAATATAACAGGCAATAAAATTTGGTGTGATAAAAACATAATGTATAAAGCATACAACTTCTTGCTGTAGACAAATTTAATATTTATATTAGTTGTTGTCTAAACTGCAGGGTTCTGCTGGGATATATCCATTTTGACGTGAAGAATTTTGACTTTATCAGGGAGATGTATTTCAGCTTTAAAAGCTTTTCAAAAATTCAACTTAATTCTGAGGTAAAATTTATGCATGTAAATGACATGAAAAATTGAATTATCTAAGTTAGGTTAAAAAAAAACCTTATTTACCCCTGTTTTGTAATGGTTTTCGGTAATAATGTGGTTAGAAGATGATTTGCTCACTTCTGTAATTTGTTTGATATGAAAAGCCAAACACAAAAACCAACACTTCCAACCTAACAGTGCCCCAGAGAAAGACATTCATGGCCTAGATGGGAACACGGTTCTGCTAGTTCTGTCTCTGCCTGGAGCCTTTGGTAACTTCCGCCTTTGGGTGAGAGAACTGGTATGAGGCATGCCCCAAACACATCCTCTCAACTCACAAAACCAGAGTCCCTCTCAGCACCATCTCTAACTTTGTATGCTATTCCTGGCATTAGACCCTGTGACAGTTTGAGATTATGTTTGTGAATCCCCAAGACAAAGATTATGCTTGTAAACTAACCTATTCCTCTGGGTGTGATATCCTTTGATTGTATTAGATTCAGTTGAGATGTCTCTGATTAAATTGCCTATTAAGATTAGGACTTTGATTTGATCATGTCAGTAAGGCGTGACTCAGGTTGAGTCCCGGCCCCCTTGGTGGGCTGACAGAAACAGATATTCACTCAAGAAGACACACAGGAAGAAAGAGAGTTCTGTCATTTTTGATCCTGAGGCCTGGGAAGAGAGATGAGTCATTTGCCTGACAGTTTGCAGCTGACCTGGGGAAAAAGTCGAGACTGATATAGGAAGCCATGAGATACAAGCCCTACGCCAGCCTACAGCTGAGATT
>PVKH010034812.1:0-11814 GCA_004027955.1 Chaetophractus vellerosus | reverse complement strand
CAGGCGTGGCTTTCCCCGCTTGTGGGCGGCTTCTGCTTCCATTCACGGCCGGCTCTCAGTTCACAGGTGGCTGGCTGCGCTCCATTCACGGGTGACCTGCCTGCCTGTGGAGGCTTTTGCCCTGTCCGTGGCAGCTTTTTGCCCTGCCCACGGTGGCTCTGGCCCACCCATGGCGGCTTGCCATTCTCAAGGTGGTCTGCCCACTAGGAGAGGTCCCCGGGAACTGAACCCGGGGCCTCCCATGTGGTATGCCGGCGCCCTATCCTCTGGGCTATCCAGCCGGCCCCCCTTCGTATTTAAAGTGTGTGTTTTTTTATCATCAAGCATTTGGTTGGGTCTTGCATTTTATCCAATATGTAAATCTCTTCCTTTTAATTGCTATTTGTAGACCATTTACATGTAAGTGATTATTAACTCAGATTGATTTAAATGTATCAGCTTTCTATTTGTTGTAAATTTGTCTTATATCTTGTTAGTTTTCTTTTTCCTGTTTTCTCTGTCTTTTGCTTATATAATTGAGTATATCTTCTATTCTATTCATCTCTTTTGTGGGGTTATTAGATATAGCTCTTTGTTTTGTTTTAGGATTTATAGTATGCATCTATACACTTTGTGAAATTCTAGTAGAAAAGTCTAGCATCTCTGTGAGGTGCGCATTTCTGATATTCAAAGAAGTATTAGCTAAAGAAATATTTCTCTACCTTGTTTATCCTAATCTATACACATTTCTTCTAGTTTTTAATATGTAATCTTTAATATAACTTTTAATTACTGCTTTAAGTATTACTCCTGTATAGTAAATAATCCCAAAACATACTGGCTTATAACAAAATGGATTATTTGTTACAATAGTTAGACAATAAATACGGACAGGACATGTCTAGGTGGTTTTCAGCTCTATGTGTTCTTGACTGGGGTCATTCACTCAGATGACTTCAGATGATATCTGGACTGGGCTGGAAAGTCCATCAGCACTTTGCTCACATGTCTGATGCCTTTCTATCTCTATATGTTTTCTCCTTATTCATTTGGTTTCTTTGGAGCATTGTGCATGGCTTTCTAAGAATAAGACCATAAGCTATCAGGTTTCTTAAATATTAGATGCATAACTTACATAATATCACTTCTCCCATATTTAATTTATCAAGGTAAGTCATAAAACTAGTCCAGATTCAAGAGGAAGGGAAATAGACTATACTTCTTGATGGTTGGAGAGGCATTACAAGGAGAGAAAAAATTTATAGTGGCCATCTTTGCAGACTATCTACAATCACACTTTCCACATAATTTCTCTATGAATCAGCATATGTTACTTCAGATTCCTAGAGCAGACACAAAGGAAAAATGAATTATCAAATAAAAATATTCTTTAAAATTAGTGTTGTTTATAAGCACTAATTCTTAAGGAGCAGAACATGTTACACGTACTATAATAGTTTAATCCTGAAGAAATTTGAGATGTTTAACCAAATAAATATTATCTCATAACTGTCTTTTCACACATAAAGCCTCCCTTTTCCAAAAGTAGTATGACTGCTTTCCTGGTAGTTTTCCTCTGTTTTGATATGAGGCTTGGTTTAAATTTCTCTATAACTTGCCACCCGTCCCAATAAAAATCATATTTTGAAAATATCCTCTTGGAAGACTCAAAGCCCTAAATATTACCACTATTTTTTAAATTGTCATTGTTATGTCGTATCTCTTCCATGGACTCTTTTATATTTGGCTAAAAGATAAAAACAGATGCTTATTTCTTACATTTCTAATTCCAAATGTTGATTAAAAAGTTAAACCTAAAGTAACTTTTGAGATGACAATAAAATAAATATTGGAATATCTTTGTAAAAAAGAATAAATTTAATTTCCTTTCAAAGTACTATATATTGTAAGAATTAACAATTTAGAAAAGTATTTTTACAAATGAATAGCTAAGTCCATTCTTTTTTAAGTTTCATGTTTGTTTTAAAAATAAATTTAAAGAGGAATGTAAGCATGATGTATCTCTACTTTAATTTTTTCTTCTTCTCACCATGATAGCGAGCAGAAACAAGAAAAATAAAAAGTTTATAAATTTATTTCATTAAAAAGAATAAAAATGCAGTCAATCAAAAATTTAAATATCAATCTGAAGTACACAAAAACAAATTTTACAATATTATTGTTTAAGAGATTGATGACAGGTAGAACAAAATAGTTTCTTTTTCTTTAGGGGTGTTTAAAATTGAATTTCAAATATTGTAAAAGTACCCCAAAATATATCAAATCCACAAAATATTCAAATTATTTTTATGGAGCTTTTTCCATAATGCTCTGTATTTCACCAGCTCTGTAGATTGTGGGAACACTCTACCGAAATTCCCAGAAAAAATATGTTTTTATTTATTGCCTTAGTAAAAATAACTCCAAGTCATAAATTGTACTAAATATAAGAATTTAATCTATGAATAGTTTAAGAGAGCAATATAATAATAATAATTTTTATTATTGGTATTATTATTAGCATCATTAGTAGTAGTAGTTGTTAGTAGTAAATCTAATGATATAAAACAAAAATGTCTTGGATTCCTTCTCACTAATTAATTAAACTAATGCAGAAATTCAATTTTATATATGGTCTGTTGATTCAATCACTTATTCAATGATGGATTTGGCTAGCGCAATGTTAAAGATAATGTTTATCTTTTGTGCTATTTGAACTCTGTTAATCTTGACATTACATTGGTCAAATTAGTGACCTTGAGTCTAATATAAAGGTTATAAAATAAGAAATGCTAAGTTGATAATCACGGAGTATTTCATCAATTATATAAGGTTGAGTTTTTGAAAGGGCTCAAAATACTTCCTAGGGTATACTCATATATGGGTTTAAAAAGGTAAACAACATTGGTAAGCAGAAGAAAGAATGTGCATGCAATTATTTTGGGGCTGCATTATCTTGGTACAGCTCTCCAGTATCTTTTCTTAGTTGCCCAGGAAAGGCTTAGCATTCAGTTTATTTATTTATTTATTTAAAGATTTATTTATTTTATTACATATCTCCCTTTCCCCCCCGCTGCGGGGATGCGCCGAGACTGGTCACTGCGCAGGCGCGGCTTTCCCCGTTTGTGGGCGGTCTCTGCGTCCGTTCACGGCTGGCTTTCAGTTCGCGGGTGGCTGGCTGCGCTCCATTCTCGGGCAACCTGCCCTGCCCGTGGCGGCTTTTGCCTGTCCGTGGCAGCTTTTTGCCCTGCCCACGGCAGCTCTGGCCCACCCATGGCAGCTTGCCATTCTCAAGGCGGTCTGCCCGCTAGGAGAGGTCCCCAGGAATCGAACCTGGGGCCTCCCATGTGGTATGCCGGCGCCCTATCCACTGGGCTATCAAGCCGGCCCCAGCATTCAGTTTATGAACAACTAAGATGTGCAAGGAATCCTTATTTCAAGGAAGCTTGTTCAAGGAATCTTCTTTTCAGGAAGCTTAGACTAAATATTCATTTGCGTTTGATGTCTTTCACCTTTTGAAATTCATCTATGTTTAAATAGATGAATTAAATATAATTTAATATCTATTTTTGCCAAGTAATATAGCATGGTATGGGTGTACCAAAACTTATGTATCCATTCACCATTTGGGTTTCTTACAATTTGGGGTATAATGAATAAAGTTGCTGTAAACCTTTCTCTAAATGTATCTTTGCTGTTCTGGTTTCTGCTGAATCTGTGCCCAGCAGTAGAATTGTGCTGGAACATAGTGGAGCTCATTATATATTGGTTAAATGAATGATTATGTTCCTGGAGAGGCATTGTATGCAGAAAAGAGAGAATATTTTCTAGAAGGCAAAGAGAGCTTGCTGACTCCACCATTGACACTCTGCTTTCCCTTAGGTGAGCCACTTAAAACCTCAATCTAACCTCCACTTGTCAAATGAGAAAAATAATGAGTCCTTGCCTTGGAGGGAAGATGTAAGGATTTATCATACTGCATGTAAAAAATTGCTCTTGTGCTTTTAGGGAAAGGAGTGCAATTTAAATACTACAAATTATTTTCATATTTTATATCAGCTTGCATCTGTTTCTATTGTGCTGTGATTGAAACAGTTTCAGCAAAAGTTTTTAAAAAAACTGCAGTGTTTTTCTAAATCCACGGAATAATTCTAATGATTCCAAAAAAAGTACATCCTGAAGCTAAGTCAATAATTACACAGTAATATTATGTTTTAAAATTGAAATACACTGCAAATCTCTGAAAAATATTTTAACCATCCATAAACCCAGCTTCTTGCTGTGACCCGGAAGTCTTGCAGATATATAGCAAAATGAAGCCTGCAGGCCACACTGCTTGTATTTTAATATGTGCACAAAATGATCCTTAAAAAGCACATTAGTTAGATGTATACCACAACTGCATTTACTTGAATTCACATGCTTCTCTGCAATAATGTCAAAAAAACAAGTTGTACATTAATTTACTTTTCTCTTAGCTACAATGATAGATTGGAATTTCATTTTAGCACCAAATAATCTTCCACTTGCAGTCTAAATGAACAAATAGGAAGGGAAATGGAAAGAGAAAAATATCAGTGTTAAAAGTGATTTGGATCACAGCAAGTAGTATGGTTGGAGAACTTTAGAGTTTGAACATCTTTACAATTGAAACGGCTTAAATTTAACAAAACATAGACACAACTTTGCATATGTAAGAGTGGAGATAGTTATAGTGAAATAGAATTGGTGCTAAAATATTCAGACAAGATTCACAAAAGTAGTGAAATAATGGGAATTTCAACGGAATGCACATTTAAGTAAAAACAAAATGGATATAGCAACTATATTCATTCCAGGTAGAGTCCAGGTGTCAGTACTTTTTAAACCCCTACTCTCTCGGGTGTTTCTAATACCCAGCCAGGGACAAAAACCACTGTTGAGAGAGAATGAGCTATTTGCTCCAGTTCTTCAACTATTCTCTGTCTGGATGTTAGATGGGTTTCTTGGTATCTGTGTTTACTTTTACTGGTTCCTAACTGACAAACATTTTTGTAGTTTTCTGTTTTGACCTCTGCACATTGTATATCATGGTTTTCTATATGTCTGCCTTACTATTTCTCATGAAATTAGCTGAACACTAGACACCTATAACTCTATACTACATAGACAAATTATTACCATCAGCAAGAAAACAATAAGAAAACTAAACAGCAATAACAAAAATCTGGTTTGTTAAGAATGGTCCTCTGAATTTCCTTGCACTAATTGTCCATGTTTATAATCTACCTTGCCTTTAGAGCTTTATATTTCTTGTGCTTAGGCTATCCTTGTACTCTTTGGCTGCAGTATGACCACCTATGTCTTATACCATAGAAAATAAGTAAAAGCTATAGGAAGAGTAACATTCATTTCAGGCAAGGCCCCTATATAGGTGAGAAGTAATTAGGAGAGTGGTTTTCAAATTTGCAAAAGAGAAGAAAAAACTTTTTTACAAAATATTAAACAGAACACTCACTTTGAGCACATGCACAAATTTTAAACAGATAAAGCAGAATTATCCTGCCAAGAACTAGGGTTGGGTAATGAAGAAACATTTTTTATTACCATTCAGCATATCTCCTACAGTTGGAAATGGAAGAATTGAAGTATGTAGGATAGTAGTATCACTGATTATTGGAGATTGATTGGACTTTAGGAAAATATGGTGTGGCATTCTTATGTAATTTATGAGGAAAAAAACTCAAAGTGATGCTTAAATCTATATAGTGCAATGGTTATCCAGCCTATGGGAAAAAAAGTTCAGAGACAACGGTTAACTTTTCCATAATCAAACAAATAATTATTGGGAAAAACTGCATTAGCACCCATTTTTTCCTTCTGAAATCTGTGCCTTTATTCCCATGGTGCCCCTTAATCTCTGAAGTATAGCAATTTGTCCTCGTAACTGACAAAGCTAATAAAAGCAGATATATTGGAAGAATCCCTTGTATCTATGAAATTATTTACAGTTGAACAAAAAAACCTCTTTCAAAACCAATGGGTGAACAACAAGAAATAAGTAAGCATGATCAACAGATTCTCTTAGAATGCTATATTTGAAAGTATGGGAGGGCCACAATAAAGAGAAAAATAATAATGATAAAAGATAAAGTGATTTATCCTGACAAACATATTGGGGTCAATATGTTTATTAACCTAACATAAATCACCACATCACTATTTATGCTTGGAAAGTATCACCTTGCAGAAAAGGAAGCCCACAAGAAGGTTGCTAAAAAATAAAGAAATTGGTTTTCATCCTAAAGGTCACCTGAAAAATAGGAAAATTTCTATTTTTTATACTATCTGGATATTGTTGATACTGTGCAGTAGTTAGATCTAGATCCCAGTTAATGGCCCTGGTGACAGAACCTTCCCTAAGGGAGTGAAGTTTAAACAGAGAAATGTCAATGCCCCATTCAGAGAGAACTAATCTGCTGGACAGCAGATAGCATTTTAAGAGTTCAGCATTGAGAAGACCTGCTGTGCATACAGTTAAGAAAAAAGAAAAAAAAAAGACCAAATCGATATTACAGCAAGAAGGGAGGAAGAATATAAAAGGGAAAAAAAACCCACAAAAACAAGAAATTGTCCAAACAAGTGAAATGAATAAAATGAATACCTGACCAATATATTTTGGATTCATTTTATTTTTAAAGAATAAGAGTGCTATTAAAATGTCAGAAAAACTACCTAAGCAATCCAAGCACCTGCATGGTATCTCCATGCAATCTGTGTCTGTCAACTACTCAGGCTGCATTCTTATAATTCTAGGTCTTTGCTGCTACAACTCTTGCCCCTGGATCAAACAAGAATATTCTGGGAGGCAGTGGTGGCTTATTGTTTCCTTTAATCCTCTGGCTACACATCTCCCTGCTGAGGTTGCTCCCGGGAGTAGAAGTCCATCCGAAAAGAAGGTGGTATCTCAAGTCAATGTTTTGTTGCATTGCTTCCACACATAATTTAAAAAAACAATAGTATTAACAGCTGCTGATGCTTGAGAAGAAGGAGCTCACATGGCAACGACTTGCTTCATTAATTGCTTGCTATTGTGCTTTTGAAGGATATGAACATGAGCAGCAGCCCAATCATTCCTCCTCACGGTAGAACAGGGGTTCTTAACCTTTTTTGTTCCAGGGACCCCTTTGCCAGTCAGGTGACAACCACAGATCCCTTACTAAGTTCACACTATATTGTGTATTATTTAACAAATATATCACACCTGAAGCAACACATCCCCACAAGAATAATGTTGTTGATTTTTTTCACTTCAATTCAAGCTCACGGACCCCTGGTTAAAAACCCCTCTCCTAGAATGATCTTTAAATATCATGTTCTTTAAATAAGCTAGTTAAGGGATGACTCCTAGTGTGCGGCTAAGAATGCATTAAGTGAAGTATTGTGTCTCCACTACCTATGCTATGTAGGCTAATAGGATAAGAAAAATTTATTGGGACTAAAGGTGTGAGAGAAAACAGCTCTTAAAATAATACAGAAAAGGAATGATTAAAAGATACGGAATGTAAACCACTTCCTTAGAGAAAGCATGTTCTCTCTGAGGCGTCCTTAGGAATAACCAAAATACAAAATTCCAAGGGCAATGAATCAACATAAAACAGTGGTTCTCCAAAGTGGTAATTCAGTGGTTCTCAGGAGGCACCAACTCCCTCCTCTGCCCTCAGGCATTTAGCAATGGTTGGAAGCATTTTTGGTTTTATCATACCTGAAGGAATACTACTAGGACCTGGTGGGTAGAGACCAGGATGCTGCTAGATATCCCTACAATGCACAGGACAGCCCACTATAACAAAGAAAGATCCTGCCCAAAATGGAAATCAAGTAGAAGTTGAGAAAACCTAGTATAAAGTAGTCCAGTGTATAATAGGCCATGACAAAATGCTTCTAAAGAGCAGTCACATTTGATATATTTATTTCAGAAAACTTAACATGGAACAGTACCATGCAGAAATACATTTTTCTACCAAATGAACCTCTATCATGTTTTACTAGCCACCTGGATATTTAAGTTATATGCAATTCTAATAATGACATTTAAATTTGCAAGGCTTAGGAAAAAGTAGATTCCACTGACCTTAATTGTTTTTTTATTTTACATTTCCATTTCCATAGAGTAAATTTTAATCCGTATGTGAAACTTATGGCCTTAATTGGCATGATTATGAAAGCTGTGAATAGATCCCTTTTAATATTATTTATAGTTTATGATTAAAGCTTAAGTGGTTATTAAATTTATAAAGAATTTAGCTTTATCAGATGAGGACTGTTACATGAAAATAATAATCAGTCTCCCGAGCTCTTCTAACCCTACTTCTCAGGAGTAAATCTCAGGAAGAGATGTCTACAGGTATTCTACATTTTAAATTTTATGATGCAGTCTACATCAGTTAATTTCATAATGGCATTTCACTTGCTCTCTTTACATTCCTCTCAAAGGAAAGCAAATTTGGTTATATATGACTTTAATAATTGTAGCCACTTTTAGATAATTACCTCCATTTGGAGTCACCATATACTAAACTGCTATGTTGGGTGCCATTGTTTGAGTTTGTGGGATTTACATTCACTGGACTGTAAATGTCAAAATAGAAATATTTAAGGGGTAAAAAAGAAGTAACCAATTTTAAAAAATGGATCTAGACAATACTGACATTCTCAAGTGGAAAATTAAGTTAATTTTTTAGATCATTCAAGTCCAAATTATAATTTGATTACAGCTTTCAATTTAACAAACATTTACTTACCACCTGCTATGTACAGATAATGTATTACATGCTGTGGAGGATAAAAATATAATCAAGTTACTTCTTTCCTGTCCCAGTTCTAGAGACAGAAAGCATGGTTTGAAATCCAGGTTTATGGTTAAGTCCAAGCTTTTTAACCTCTCTGTGCTTCAGTTTCATTATTTATAAAATGGGAATAGTAAGAGTATCTAAGATTTTTCATGATATTATGATGATGAAATGCTTAAAATAGTCCCTGGCTATTTTTGATATAGGCTATCAAAAAGTTTGGTTATTTTAATAAATACAATTTTAATATGTGGGGATGGTCTTCCAGATTGACAGATCAGCATGACCTAAAGTCTAGAAATGCAAAAGTTCAAATTATGTTGAGGAATGTTCAATGGTTTGGGGAACTTGTATTAATGGGATTGATTGGAGGATATAGTGAAATTCAAATGAATAACAGTCTGGTAATGGGCAAAATACTGAGAGTTTTCATTATCCTGTTAATGATTTAGATTTGTGAGTATGGGGGTTAGGTGGGGAGTTGGGGTAGGGATGTTATCAAAATTTCTGAAAAGGGTTGTTATTTATCTGAGTTTTGAAAAACAACTCTAATGGCAGTGTGAAGTCTGCATTGCTGGATAAAAATTATAGGGTGGGGAGAACAATTTGGGAGCTATTGCCATAGATCAGGAAAAAGAAATTAACTCCTGAACTAACTTAATGGGATTAAGAATGGAAAGAGCAGATATTGGAGATTTTAAAGGAGAAAAATGAATGTGTTTTGTTTCTGTGAGTAGGGTGGCCTGTCCTCTGTATCCTTTAGCTTTTCATTTGCATTGTATACTGTCAATTTACAATTCCACTTTTTCCAGGAATAGTTGATGGTAAATTCTCAAGATGACCAGATATTGTTGTTAACTGAAAGTCTATTTAAATTCTGTCCTGATTGCCTAGAGAATGACAATAGAAATGATTTTTCCAACATTCCCAAAGAAAATATTTTTTAAAAATTAAATGTAGTTCTGTATATTACAACTTTGGTCACATAAGGACCTTGCCCTCTTTATTCTTGGCTAGCTAGAGGCTGTCAAGAAGCATAAACAGTGCTTGGTCAAGCTACAGATGCACTATGTAAAAACAGAACATTAAAGAGGTTACCCAGAAACTTAAGAAATATAATTGATATTACAGAATCCTGTCCAGCTCCAAAATCATATGCATAAAAAGCTTACTCTATGACAGCTTCCTCCCTAACCAACAGATCTGGGACTCTCAAGCCAATGTTTTATATAAGAAACAAGTTTGCTTCAGGCATAGAAATTTTACTGCATATCATTATTAATTTCTATTATCCTAAGTAAGGAGAAATATGATCAAAACAATTTTATGATCAATGAAGCCTGAAACACAAGCAGGCAAGAGAATTCTCTACAATTCACTTGACAACAACTCAAACACACCAGGAAGTTTAATATTACAATGAATCAGACATGGCCCATGAACATTATTGAGTTTTTCTATGGCTACTGTAGCTACTGATGAAATCATTGAAAATTTTCCAAGTTAAATACTGCCGCACCAAAGTGGAGTGCTGTTGTCTCATATGAATCATGGTCCAAAAATACATATAAATTAATTTTTAAAAAAGGCCAGTACCTCAATATGAAAAAGAAAGTATAGTCATAAACATATAAAAGGATGTTTAGCTACGTGTAAAAGAATTATGATCAGTCCAACCACAACAAGAAAAAGGTTTTTCTCCTCTCAGAACAGCAAAGAACAAAAAATTTGATAAAATATTTTGTTGGCAACAGTTTAGGAACAGACACTTTCATGTTCTACTTATGGAATGTAAGTTAATACCACACTTTGTATGGAAATTAAGCAACATCCATGAAGTTTAAAAATGTACATAACCCTCTATTTCCAGGCATTTATCCTATAAAGATGTTCAAAAGTATGTACAAGAAGGATTTGTGTATAATTGTTTGTGACAATAAATGCTTGAAAACAAGTTAAATGCCCTTCAATTGGGAGCCTATGAAATATACCATAGTACAGCCATTCAGTGGCATAATAAGCCAGCATTAAAAAGAAGGAAGTGACTCTGTATGCTTTTGTAAAAAATGACTTTAAGGTAAATTAAGTGAAAAATATGACAGAGATTTCTGTGCATGGAAATCAAATACTAATGTGAAAAATGAAAGAATAGTTTCATAAAAATTTGTATATAAATAGAATATCTCTAAATGAATTCCCACCCACTCCCAAAAATTAAAACAAAGTATGTTTGGGATGCAGAATTGAATGTTGGAAGGGACAGAGGAGAGCAGATTCCTTAGTATTCATGTTATAAGCTTTTGTCCATTTGAATTCTGTATCATGTGCCTAACTTATGTATTTGAAACACATGTTAAATCATAATGTTCATGGAAATATAAAGGAATAATAAATGCTGCCTCTCTTCCTTCCTTGTAAATGTGAATTGCTACAAATAAGAAAGGTTGTAATTGTCATCAGATTCTCAAAGGGGTCTCACTCCCACTGAAATGTGTAAAAACATTGATTCCTATTTTGTTCAAACTGACTGAATTTATGTGCCTATAACACTTTTGATAATTGTCCTTCTATTGAAATTTTTAATTTTTTAATTCTTAACCACAGTATTTACCATAGTAAGGAGGCCCTCAATAAATATTTAAGAATGTTGAATAATAGACACAGGGACTCACCTTAGTTTGCAAAGGAACAAAAAACTGAGTATTACTTAGTTTCCTTCACAATGAAAAGGACAACACTGACACTTAATCAGATCACATATAATATGTACTCTGATATTTATGCAAGAAGAGTTTGGTAGCTGAATAATTTTATAATATCTCCATCTATGTTTCCATCCATGTATTTTCTTAGCACTCTGGTAGTTGCACAAAGAAATGGGGGTAAGGAATGTGTAAACAGCAATCCAGGGAAGGCTGACTGACAGGATTATTTTAGATTTTACAACACCAATAATTTTGTAAATAACATTGCTATAATATGAAATTCAAAATATGCTTTTAAC
>PVKH010034811.1:0-11821 GCA_004027955.1 Chaetophractus vellerosus | reverse complement strand
TCCGTTCGTGGGTGGCTCCGTTCCGTTTTCACGGGCGGCTCCGCTCCATGTTTTGCGGGCAGCAGTCCTCCATGTTCTTGCGGGCTGCCGACTTCCACGCTTCGCAGGCAGCAGCTCCGCTTTTCACAGGTGACTTTGCCATGCCCGTGGGGGCTCCGCCCTGCCCGTGGCGGCTTTTTGCCTTGCCCAGGGCGGTTTTTGCCCCGCCCACGGCGGCTTGCCTTTCTCAAGGCCGTCTGCCCGCTGGGAGAGTTCCCCCGGAACCGAACCCGGGGCCTCCCATGTGGTACCCCAGCGCGCTCTTTATCCACTGAGCTATCTAGCCGGGCCCGGTTCATTCCTTCTTGAAGCAATTTTATTCCTTTTAGGTCATATGGAATTCCAGGAGATAATTATTATCTAAGGTTGATGTTTCAGAAGGTAACAAGAGGGAACTTAAAATTATAAATTGAGAGGAAGAAAGGGTAGAGGGAATGTGTAGTGGTCTGACACTCCTTACAAAATAAAGAATTTGGCAGGAGGAGGTTTCTAGTATTTTACTTGTATATTATTTTGAAGCTGTTTAAATCTTCTTGTGCATGAATAATTTATTTATTTATTTTTTATTTTTTTACCGGGAAGTCCCAGGGATCAAACCCAGGTCCCTCTATGGGAGACAGACACCCAACCATTTGAGCCTCATCTGCCTCCTTTTTTAAAGATTTATTTACTTTTATTCTATCCATCATCCCCCCCCCCCCCCCATTTTTGCTGTTTTGTGTTCGTTTGCTGGGCAATTCTCTGTGTCTATTTTCTGCCCTCTCTTCTCATCCTTCTCCTCCATTCTTCATCAGGATTTGATACCGGGAACCTCTGATGTGGGAGAAAGGTGTTCTGCCACCTGTGCCACCTCAGTTTCCTATGAATAACTGTTTTTTTTTTTATTTTTTTTAACTTTGCTAACAGTTTGCTAAAGATTGGGGCTAATGTTCAAGTTTTTGTTTTGTTTTGTTTTTTTAAAATAAGGTACCCAGGATTGAAACCAGGACCTTGTATATGGGAAGCAGGCACTCAGCCACTGAGCTACAACTGCTCCCATCATCAAGTTTTTTAAAAAACATTTTATTCATTGTTTATCTAAAGTGAGACATACATTGTATGAGTTACAGGGGAGAAGGTGAGCCAAAGAACTAAAATTGCAAATGGCAGAATGGAACAGGATACAGAAGGTTAAAATGTAGAAATCCAGATTTCTTCTAAGTAGTGGCATGGTTCCTAATTATCCTGTTTTTTTATTCTTTCTGTAAACTACTCCTGATAAATATTTCGTTTTGTTTTATTTGTTTTTGTAAAATTTCAAATATATTTCAAGAAAAGTGTAGTCGATTTCAGTATCTCTCTGGTAAAGAGACTTTTGCTAAGGACTACCTTGATCTAAATTTTTGGAAGTGTATGAAGGGGAATACTTAGAACAGAGTAATAAAAAAGCAATATGCCCTCTGAATAAAGGACAGTCATACAGAGGATACAGGAAGGAGTACATAGGTCCTTCAAATATAATGGTTTATTTTGTTTTTGTATATTCCAGCTCACCAGTTATTCTTTAGGGGTGGGGTGCCAGGTTGAAAACTACCTTTTCAAGAATGTAGTCCTGGCCATAGTGGCCAGGAGAGCCCAACCATAATGACTCTAGAATTGTAAGTGTTAGCTTTCTTCTTGGTCTCCGAGGTGTCCCTCACATAATCCTTAGTATTGTTCATCTATGCAGTCATGCACGCACGCTCACACCTCCGTCCCCACAAGGATAATAATGCTCTCTTCTGCACCAATTTGAAACAAAGAGGAGGGCGGAAGAACAGTGGAGATTCTCCTCTAGTAGGAAGGAAACAGCATATCAAAGAGTTACTGCAGAGGAAAACTAGGGTTTAGAAAAAGACCTAGGAAGTAAAAGGTGTAGGATTACACCAGCACTTGCAGATGAATGGACAGGAAAACAGCTTTCATCAATTGAGAGCCACTATATTAAAATGACATGTTTTTGGTTTCTACTGGACTAGATGTACCAAGATGCACTTGATTATCAAGTACTTCTTATAAGCACTTAGCACTTGGGATAATCCTGTTGAGCTACAGTCTCAGAGAAATTACAGCTCCCCTACTACACACATACACATTTTTATCTCCTCAGTATTTGTAGACCTAAATGAAAACAAGACTTTTTTGTAGTTGTTTTTTTTTTTTTTTTACCCAGTCTAAAGATAATTTCAGTGCAGTAGAATTGGTATTTTCTGTCTAAGAAGGAAGTTGATCTCTGAGAAGGGCTGTACTACTTTTGTAAGCCATATTCTATGAGGTGAGCCTTAAGTGACCGTTTATTGTAAGACTACTTTTTAAAATACATTTTTTATTGAAGTATATCACACATATATTAACACATAAACAATAAATGTAATTAAGCATACAATTTATTCAAAGTGTACAATCAGTGGTATTTGGTATAATCACATAGTTGTGCATTCATCACTTCAATCATTATTAAAGCACTTTCATTATTTCAGTAATAATAATAATAATAATAAAAAACAGACAAGGAAATTCCTCCCCTCTCAACCTCTCTGTTTCCCCTGCTGTACATAGCTGCTATTTCTGGCTTTTCTTTCACAATTATTTATTAAGCAGTTTGATTGAGATATATTCACATACCATATGATCTATCCAAAGTGTATAATTAATGGCTCTTTTTTTTTTTAGCTGTTAACAAAGACTTTTATTGTAAAATTGTAAAATTAAATAGAAAAATAGATAGAAATTACAAATTTTAAAAGGGAGTGTAAGGCCAGGTTAGACTTAATATAATAAATTATAAGAAATTTCTTATATAAATTTTCTTGTGTATAAATATATAATTTTATAGAATTAAATAATTCTAAGCAATGAATTATAACAATTATAATTTTTATATTACAGCTCTAACTATTGGGCATAATAATCTCTAAAATGAAATAAATTATTGGTTTAGTAATTTAATTTCCATTTAGGCCATAGTACTTTCTGGATAATCAGATTCCTATTTGGGAATTCTTGACATATTATTTGAATGAATTACCGCAGATAACAACATGCCAACTCATAATTTTATGAGGCAGAAAAACTCAAGATCTTTTTTCAACAGTAGTCATGTTAAATCATTATTAATCCAGATGGATTATTTTAATTAATGAGTATGCATAAGAAAGAATTAAAGAAAAATGAAGTATCCAAAAATATATCTCTTCAGTACTCCTCAGTTAAAAGTATGTGTCTGTTTTGTATGAAAAACTAGCAGAATACTGATCACAGGAACAGTTTGCCAGTTTGACTGAGTAATTATTGTTCATATACTATAATATTGTTATTTTACATTTATCTGGTCTCCTCCAGCTCTTTTTTGGTTACTATTTGCATGGAATAACTTTTTCCAACATTTCACTTTCAACCTGGTTGCGTCCTTATGTCTGAGGTGGGTCTCTTGCAGACAACATTTTGACAGCTCATAGTTTTTTAATCTGTTCCAACAGTCTGTATCTTTTGATTGGGGGGTTCAATCCATTAACATTCAGTGTTATTACTGTGAAGGCATTACTTCATCCATTTTGTCCTTCAGTTCTCTGTTGTCATACTGTTCTACTGTCTGTCTTCTTATCCTTTAGTTTACCCTTCCCAATAATCTTCATTTCTAAACTCTTCTCCAAATCTCTCACCCTTGTTTTTTTTTCCTTTCAGGCTGCAGCACCCCTTTTAATAACTTTTGTAAATCTGGTCTTTTGGAAGACTGTTATGATCTTTGACATGAGAAATAGGTACTGCCATTTGAAAGAAGGTTATCTTAAAATATTTATTTGGGAGCCCCAAAAAAACTTGAGTAAAGAGAAGCTGGCTATATCCAGGAAGGCAAAGAATTATATAGAGTGGGAGGGATGTTAACATTTTTGAAATAATAATATGGGCCTGCAAATAAGATATTTATACTCCGTTACTATCAAACTCGGATATTTAAAGACTTTTTAAATATATGTATACAACAATGATTATTACTGTTCATAATTTGGCATTTAGTAAAGGTGAATGAAATTTGGCATTTACTTAGATTTTTAAACTTAAAACTAAATGGTAGGGATAACAAAGACAAGGCCTTTTTTTTTTTTTTTTTTTTTTTTGCCTATGTAGGAGTTTTTTATCTAGGGCAGCATCTTCTCTTTCCTTTCTCTAAGTTTTAAAGCCAAATGTAGCCTTCATTGTTAAACTTCACTTTTCTGGACTTGTCATATATTGTTAATTGAGCACCTCTAACTACTGGTTTCCCCAAAATGCCCTCTATTTGCTGGATTTACAGGGAAGGGGAGGAGGGAGGTAAAGGAAATGAACTTCCTCAGTTTTTTCCTTCCTATGGTTATCTTTGAGATGCTCTATGTCTTTAACTCTTAGTCCAGTAATGTTTCTGTATTTAATGATTTTCTTTTAAAATCTGGTTTTTAATTTTTTTATTAAATAATATCACTTGGTTCAAATTTTTTAAGAAAAAGTAAACAGTGAAGTCTTATCTACCTTTTCCCACCCCCACCTACACAGCTCCCATCTCCATCTCCAAAAGGGACATTCAGCTAAGTTTTTGTTTCTTTTTCCAGTTTTTAAAGTGCATATTTGGGCAGATAAAAATACATGCATTCTTATTCTTCCTCTTTTGCTTGCACATGTAGCATAGTATACATGTTAATAGGTACTTTGCACTTTTTATTTAACAGTAAAATTTGGAGATTTTCCCATTTCTGTACATAGAGGGTTCCTGGTATTTTCTTTTTTCTTTTATGGAAGTAACAGATTTGTTTTATTTTTAAATAACAGCTCTGCAGCATTCTGTATTTTAAATATTCCATAATTTAACTGATCCCATATTGGTGGATATTTGGGTTTTTCCTATCTTTTACAAACTATGTTGCAATAAAGAACCTTGTAAATAGATCAGTTGTACATGTGTGCAAGTACATTTGTAGGATAAATTCCAGAAAATGAAAGTTGCTGAGTAAAAGAGATTATAAAGATGTAATTTTGATAGATGCTGCCAAATTGCTCTTCATAGGAATTTTAATATTTTGCTAGCCCACCAGTAATATATTTGAGTGTCTGTTTCCTCACAGGCTACTCAAGAACATACACTATCATACTTTTTGAATTTCTGTCTGAGAGGTAAAACATGGTATCTCTGAATTTTAAGTAGATTTCTCTTATTGGTTAAGATTTACAGTATATCCTTTTACCCTCCTCTCCCCAAGGTTCTAATATACTTTCTTAGGGACTGAGTTAAAACCTTAGGGAAAAATGAGTCTGGGTGTTTAGATTGGTAAAGGCTTGCCAGAAGTTTCTACTACATACACAACATACTATATACCTTGATTCCATTGCACATACTAAGTTCTTAACCCCAGTTGTATGATGATTTATTAAAACTGTATAAAGTTATGGACTTATGAGTTCACTGAAGATGATCAGAGATTGTTCTGTCATAATTATCAGTGATAGTCTTATGAAGAGAGTGGCAGTTTGAAACAGATTTTGGTGTACAGGTCAGATTTCAGATACAATAGCATGAGCAAAGGATGGAGGAGGCAAGATAGAAAGGAGCATTTAAGACAGTAGTAGAAACAGAGTTGGAGCCATATTATAGAATGTCTTAAATATAAGCATATTAAGTTAGGAAGTTAAACTAAATTCTGTGTAAAGTGGAAATCATTGGAAGTTTGAGGACAAGAAAGCAATGCTCAAGAAATACTAGTCTAGCAGCATTGAATAGGATGTATTGAAGGGCAGAGATTGGAAACCATTTTAGGCCTGCAAGAGATTTGTATCCCTAAATTGGTATGGTAGCAGTAGATATGGAAAAGAAACTCTAGCTGAGAGAGAATATAAAGGAAGAATTAGTAAACTTGATGACTGCTGTTTAATTTTAGCAGTAGAAGAGGGGAAAAAAAAACTAAGCTAGAGAATTTGGGTGGCAGAAGGGAAGGTAGAAAGCTGCTTTAATTTAGGGATATAGAAGACGAATTTAAATCTTGAACTGGTTGAATTTTGAAATCTCCATAGGTCTACCAGACAACTGGAAATGTAGCTTAGGACAAGGGTCTGAGCAGTAAGAGAGCCCAGCTCTCTCTCTGTTGGATTTTCCATTTTGTGGGACTACAAAGAGCCAACATCTAAAGTCAGCCCCTCCTTTTCCATTTAATCTACTCACCATGTCCCTATCACTTTTAATTCTGATCTTCATTATCTCTGACCTTATTTGATTACAGTGGAATTGTCCTGCCACGGATCTTCCCACCTTTTGGTCTTAGCCCCATTTTGCTATCTTAGAAGAAAACAAACCTCCTTATGTTACTTACCTACTTAAAAGTTTTTTTATTGATTTCTTTTTCTTCTTCCTCCTCTTCCCCTCCACTCCCCACCCCGGCCACCTCAGGTAAAATTTAAACTTTTTAGAGAATATGTAAGAGGAGAGAAAATTTTTTAAAAGACTTAAGTGAACAGAAGAGGAAGGTCATTAAATTTATTGTTAGTTTTTGACCATTCAGAAAATAATTTCATTACACAATGGAAATGAAAGCAATGATTTCTTAAAATTTGACTTTGAGGGAGTGGGACCTTATTCTGTCCCATACCATAAAAAAAAAGTTGACTTTGAATGGAAATTGGAAGGGCAGCTCAAGGAATGCAGTGAATCTTTAGATCAAGGTCACATGGAGTGGAGAAAAAAAAGGGCAACTCCTTTTTTCACTGATAACTGAGTTTGAAAATGCAAGAGTTAGAGCATGGTTTCTCAACCTCAGCCCTGTTGTCATTTTGCTCTGGAAAATTCTTTGTTTTGGAAGACTGTCCTGTACATTGTAGGTTGTTTATCGGTGTCCCTGTTCTCAGCCCCGTCCTTTGTCCACTAGATGCCACTAACAAACCCTCCTCTCTCCAGTTGTGACAATCAAAGTCATCTCTGCACATTACCAAATGTCCTGTTGGGGGATGAGGGTAAAATTTTACTTGGCTGGTACCCACTAGGGTAGAGAAAGTGGACATGTTATCTTTAGGAAGCAGGAAAGAGAGGTTTGATTAGGAAGGAACTCGTAAGAATGGTGTGAATTTTCTTGGTAAAGAGGGGAAATTATTAGAAATTGTAGGTTGTTTGCTTGAAACTGACAGAGTTGAAGGTACTTGGAGGAGTTAATTATTTCATTGCCCATTTGAAATTAGCTCAGCCAGGTCAAAAAGTTTTCCTAATTTTCTTCCCTGCAGGGGATCTATAGTGATTCTTGGTTGGATATTGACATTACAATATAGCCCCAATTGGGAATTTTTTCTAGAATTTGTATACTTTTGTAACTGTGAGTACAGTATTTGGTAGTAATCAGAAGACATATTCTTTGAGTAAACCCATGCCTTAAATTACAATTGACAATCTGTTATCCTGATGCTGTAGAGGAAATGCTGATCTCAAGACATGACTTAAAGAAATTGCTTTCCATTTTCAAATTGTATAAATCTTTTTCTAGAGTTCAGTTATTTTTCATGAAAAACAATGCAGAACATGGTGGAATAATTAATAAAAGGTTCTTGCCTAATTTCCTCAATATTGAAAGACTGTTGTTTTTCCTCTGCTTCTTACTGTCTAACATTAGGCAAGTTTTTAAAAATAGGCTCTTGTATGTATAAGTTGCAGCCAGATTTCTAAAACGTTACTAATAGAGAAGACAATAGAATTTATAGAAAGTTCTTATTTTTACTTTTAACTTTCAGGCTGAAGAACAGTTGAGAATTGTTGAAGAACAAAGAAAGATTCATGAGGAAAGGATGAAACTAGAACAAGAGCGACAACGTCAACAAAAAGAAGAACAAAAAATTATCCTGGGCAAGGGGAAGTCCAGGCCAAAACTGTCTTTCTCATTAAAAACCCAGGATTAAATTGCAAACTCTGAACTTTTTACAAGAAAAATGGAAAAACTTTGTATGGTAGCTTCATGTTGAAGTGGTTTTTTTGTTTCATTTTTTTTTGTTTTGTTTTATTTTGTTTTTAATTTGGAAAATCTGGAAAGTTAGCTTGTTCTAATAGGGGCTATGCTCTGCAATTCTTTTTTTCCCCTTAACTTCCATTAAGTCAAATCCTTATCAGATCATTGTTTTTCTAAAAACTGATATATTTTTCACCCATTTGGATTCTGTATTAGTGGTCTGAAGAAGCAGATCACTGAAAACTGTGGGTGGTCTGATAAGGTTTTTACTGACCCACTGACTTCAGAGTTATACTCTGTTTATTACACCATAATGCTGGTTTTGCTGACTTTTTGTTTTTTTATATATTTATAAAAAAAGGAAAAGTTGGTAATTGCATTGGAAAATTCCCAGGGTATTACTGGACCTATGTGGTATATTGTTAAACCAGTGTCCTTGTGATACTGTTGCTCTTGATGTTCCTGATACAGGTAAGGAAACAGTTGGTCAACTCTGATACAGAATATATATACAGTTCAGTATTGTCTGTTCAGTTTGTTTTTTATTTCATTGACAAAATCAAACCAGCATTCCCCATTGTGTAAATAAATGATTTTGCTGAATAAAGTAAAGTCTTAAATTCATATGTTTAAGCAATTTTTTTTAAAGTTCTGTTAAGTCTTAAAGAGGGTGGTTTACTTTTTGATGGTCAACAATTCAGAAGTCTTAGAACTATGCTATATTTCCTCTTATTTTTACTTTTAAAATAGGGTTTATATGTACATTATACTTGTGAATTAATATTTAATGGCTATTTTTTACAAATATCTACTTTATGCTGATCAAGCAATTGTGACATCAGTATTACCTTGAAGACAGATTAATAGCACCCAGGAAAAGATTTAAATTCTCAAACCTGTGCCTCTGTTTTAGAATATAAGTGTTATCACCACAAACTATGCTTTAATAACATTGTTTAGGAACAATGCTTCTAAAAAATTTATGGAATCTTAGATTGTTTTCGAAGTGGGCCATCAGAAAGAACTTAGCTTTTGTACTTTCAAAAAAAGGCTAAGGTGGTCATATCATTTCACTATAAGGTACTTGCACGTTTATATTTGCAACAGACATATTTAAACTTCTTAAAAACTTTTTTGCATGTGGTATTTTATGGATAACTTTTTCTTCCGTTTTATATCTTAGAATCTGCCTCATTGGTCCTTACATGTTTGTGTTAAGTCAGCGGGTATTAAAACATATATTCAAGAAAAGGACAATGGATATAAAAATGCTACCTGAGATGAATAAACATGTTATCATAGTAAAGAAAATGTTCCCCAGTATTTTTGAGACAGTTTGATCACTCTTCAAAATTGAAAACATAAGTTAATGAGATGACTAAATGATAGATTATTTTGTACGTGCATGCTAAGAAAAATGCTATTGCTTTCGTTTTGAGCTCTTCGCTGAGTTTTCATTGTGGTAAGGAACAGTAAATCAGTTTAACTATCTTTAAAGATAGAATATTAAATAGGCATGACTGTAGTGTAAGAACTGATGTTTAGTAAACATGATACCTATTACTATAAAATAAAGATTCATTTCATTTCCCTAAATGATATAGATTGCTTATGAATCTTTTGTGTTTAAAAATGTTCTAATTATTTCATAATAAATACACTTTTTTCATGTAATTTTTTGGGGGGTTCAGATCCATTGTTCCTAAGCTCTCTGTTCAGGTTTTGGAAATGTTTATTTAAAAATTGTTTGCTATACATATTTTCTAAGCATTGTATCTAAAAGAATAGCATGGGCTTAAAATTTTGCAGTCAGCTTTTGCGTGCCTTTTAATTTTTTTATTTTTTTATTTTATTTTTTTATTTTTAATTTCTTACTGCCACATATGGTGTGAAATCACAGTGAGTTGCTTAATGACTTTGCAGTGGCTGCTTGTTGGAGACTCATTTCAGATACTGAAATTGTTCCTGCTTGGTAACTGCTATTCCCTGCAAGGCTACAAGAAAGAGGATGTAATTGTTAATAATATACACCTAGTCTTTTTTGTGCTGAAACAATGTAGTAACTTATGTTTTCTCCATTTGTTTCCACTTTCTTTGTGTACATATTAAAAGAGTTTAAAGTCTATCCCAATTTATTAGTAGTTCAGATGCTCCCTAATTTATTAAATGTGCTTTTATTCAAAATTTGTTTTTTAGGTTATTCTTAATGCATTATAGAATTAACTAATGAGTTTGTTTTAATTGCAGTATTTAAAATATGTAGTTAATGCCATTTATATTGTGGAATTTGCAGAGTCATCAATTGTGTATAAACTTTTATTAAATTAGCTTGGTGTGAGGACTCTTTAATGTTTTGCAAATAGGGGGAGGGGCTTGTAGATTAAGGTTTACTACTTCAATTTCCTATGATATAGTTGTGAAGGTATCGAAAATTAGATTGTTTCTGTCCTTACTTATTACCTACTTAGTCATTTAGTTGTGCTAGTATATAATATGTCCATAGCTTTTTTGTATTGCTACCTTTCCTAGATAAAGCAGTACCTTAAGAATTTTCTGTGGCTTTGTCTTTCTTTTTATTAATTTTCTGAAGTAAAATAAGCATAGAATCCTGGTTAATTGAACGCATACATTTCTAATGCCTTATTTTATATTAAGGATCTTTAATTTGTCACTTAACTAAGATTTCTCCAAAGCTATTAGCTAGAGCTTCTGTTTTCTGCTCCTTTACACCCAGAACCATCCACCTGTTTTGCATTTTTGGCCATAAGCAATTCTGAAGACAGAATGTCTTAATTTTTCAGTTCTCCCTCCCTAACCCCTCCAAGAGTCTTAACACTCAAATGCTAGAGAGCTATTAAGCATTAAAAAGACCTAAATTACTACTGAAGATGAAAGAAGACCTCAATTTAGAAATTTAGAGTGGTGCTGAAGCCTGAGCAGTAGGCCCTACTTTATTTTTTTAATTGCCTCTTATGGTGGTCTTGATTACTGTCCCTAATTTTTTTTGTTTACTCTAGTGATTTGTTTTGTTGCTGTTGTTTTTAACTCCAGTTGTCCATGATGATGGAGGCAGTGGAGTAGTAATGCAGAAGGTTTGCATTTGCGAATATACTGTGCTATACATTTTGTCGTGGATTTGCCATTATTTATTTAAGGTATTTAGATTACATTGCCTGAGGACACAATCGCTGATCTGAAGCTAGTATTGAGGGGGATGGATAAGGAGAACCCAGTATAAATTTAGGGTGTGTGTGTGTATCAAATAGCCTTCTTTCCTGCACCCCCCCCCCCAAGGTATTAAGGTATTTCCTCACTTTGCTCTGATTTTTTATTTTTCAAAGTAATACAAGTCAGAATGCTTGCTCTTATATTTGTGTGCTTTTTATTATATCTCTTTCGGTGCCCCACAAATTTAGTATATGATAATGAGTTACACCTAAATCAATTTTGGATTTAGAAGTTTAAAACTTTGGAAATCTTACTTGAGAAGAAGATTGCTGTTTTCTTGAGCCTCCAGTGGTTAACCAGATAACCAGAGGATGTTGGAACAGCTTTTTTTTTTTGTTTTGGTTACATATCACCCCCCCCCCCCCAGCTTTCTGCTTGTTCTTGCTGTGTTCATTCTCGTGTTCTTCTGTGTCTGCTTTGTCTCCCCCCATTGCAGCGATGCGCCGAGTCAGCAGCGGTGGCCTTGCCCATTTGCAGGCGGCTTTCCCCGTTTACGGGCGGCTCTGCTCTGCTCGTGGGTGACCTGCTCTGCCCACGGTGGCTCTGCCCCACCCACGGCAGCTTGCCCTCTCAAAGCGGTCTGCCCC
>PVKH010034810.1:0-11816 GCA_004027955.1 Chaetophractus vellerosus | reverse complement strand
TGCCCGCTAGGAGAGGTCCCCGGGAATCAAACCCAGGGCCTCCCATGTGGTATGCCGACGCCCTATCCACTGGGCTATCGAGCCGGCCCCCTCTTCTGTGTTTTTCTATGTCTGCTTCTTGTCTCCCCCTGACGCGCTGAGTCGGCCCTCCGTGGAGGCGGCTCGCTCCATTCGTGGGTGGCTCCATTCTGTTTTCATGGGCGGCTCTGCTCCATGTTTTGTTTTGTTTTTTTGCGGGCAGCAGTGCTCTGTGTTTTGTGGGCTGCCCGGCTGTCGCGCTTCGCAGGCGGCAGCTCCTGCAGCTTTTTTTCCTTGCCCACGGCGGCTTTGCCCCACCCATGGTGGCTTGCCTTTCTCAAGGCCGTCTGCCTGCTCAGAGAGGCCCCCGGGAACCGAATCCGGGGCCTCCCATGTGGTACACTGGCGCTCTTATCCACTGAGCTATCTAGCCGGCCCCAATTATAAGCTTCTTGAAGGCAGGAATGGTATTCTGGTCTTATTTCCTCTAGTACAAGGTTCTTGACTGAAATAAGTCCTCAATAAATATTCACCAAATTTATTTCAACAATGTAGAAAGAAACCTTTCCTATGGTATATACAAATTGCCAACAAAGTGAATAAATCTGTCCAGTCTTCTAGCTTCTAGTACTGTTTATCAATCTTTTAAAAAATTTTGTCCACTTTTGATAAACCTAAAGATCTCATGTTGTCTTTTATAATAATTTAAAATTTCAAAAAGCTCAAGTACACCCATCCTGAGTAACAAATCCCACTCTTTAAGCATTAGGAATAACTGTTTTAGTCTAAATAATGGGAGGAATGGCATGGTTAGAGAAGACAGCAGCTTATAGTATAAAATCTTCATGTCCCAACTGATTCAGATCTTCTAGAACACACTGGTGTGATATATTGGCAGGTGACCATATCATATATGTGTGCGTGCTTGTGTATGTATGCATGTGTGATGCAGGAAGGCAGGGTAGAGAAAATGATAAGACAAATATGGCAAAAGCTTAAATATTGGTCAGTTCAAATAAAAAGTTTTTTGGAACTTTTCTGAAATATTCTTGTAATTTTTCTATACATTTTAAAAAGAAAAAATAAGGAACAGGGTGGGGGGAGACTGGTGGTCACCTTTCTTTAATTAAATAGTAGTTTAATTTTGACCCTGACAATGTATCATATTAGGCAATCCATTTAACCTCCGTGCCTCAGTTCGTTTTCCTGTAGAATGGGTAACAGTTTTATTGTCTTTACAGTTAAGGTATGTGACATTCATTAAACATGAATTTTTCTATAAAAACTAAGGTAGTTACACCTAAAAAAAAAAAGCAAAGAATCAATGTTTCAAACCATATTTAGCTTACTACATCTAGCTATTCAGCAGCCATAATAAACTTAATTTATGTAGGCAGAACTGGGTAATTATATATTAAAATGAATTAAAAAAAATTTTTGTGCTAACATATATACTACACAGAATTTCCCATCTCAACCACTTTCATGGGTATTAGTGTGGATTCTAAACAACTATAATACAGGAGGCAAAACTGACCACTGAATAAAGACACACATCTGTTTGGTCAGTATTTTTTTTTTTAAAACAAACTAACTGATTTGATTGCTTTTACATGAGACATGCACTCTTCTCTTTGCCACAGTTTCTAATTCTTCTATGGTCTTTCACAATAAAGCTTTGCATCTTTACCTTCTATCTCTGGCACTTAGTTTTCTACTTCTGGAAAGATTTCTTCTTTCTTGTGATTGATGGTAATTTTAAAAAAGGATCCATACTGGCCTCAATTATACCAGAAAAGAACAAGGTAAAAAGTTGCCTTGAGAACTACAATGGAAGTTGAAGAGATTTTTTAAAAGTTTTTGAAACTTCAGATACCACTCACTGGCTAAAAACGGAGATGTCATACTATGACAACTAGTAATCAAATATCATGATGTTGAACTTTATGTGATCTTGTCTTTCCCTTCATTTCCTGATGGCGTTCCATATCGTTCTCTGCCCCATTTCAAAACAGGTAGCCACACTGGCTTTCTCTCATCCCTCAGAGCTTCAAGGACTGGCTCCTCTTGCCTTTCAGATCTCTGCTCAAATGTCACTGCCTCAGAGAGGCCTTCCCTGACCACCCTTATCTAAAGTAGCTTTTCTCCCTCTCAGTTACTATCTTATCACTGTTTTCTTGTCATCATAGTATTTAACCCTATCTGTATTTTTATTGTCTCTCTCTTGCTAGTCTTATTCACAGCTATATTCCCTAGAACATAATTGGCACTCAAATATTGGTTAAAAGAATAAAAGGACATATCCAAAATTGTTATTTTGAATCCAACTACATAGTAAAAAGTAATATGCAAAATCCTACTAATACCCAAAATAACTAGTATCTACTCAGATAAAACACACTTTCTAAGGTATAAACAACAAATGTAATTATATTTAGGAATGTGGAAAACACAGTTAGTAATATCAGGTCATATGTCCAAATACAATATGCTTTTAATTTTAACCCAAACTATTTCTCAGAAAAGAGGGAATAACTCTATATTTCAGTCCTCACAAAGGCTCATGTTCCAAAGCGCTTTCACAATCTCTTCTTTTTTTTTTTTTTAGGATGTGCTGGTGATTAACCCAGGACCTCATACATGGGAAGCAGGCACCCAACCACCTAAGCCAAATCCACTCCCTTTTCACACTTTCTTTTGAACAATAAAATTTTAATTGGGAAAGACACATTTGTTTGAAATGACCCAAGTAATGCTAATATTGGATGCTTATAGAGGACATCAAAAACAAAGAGAGGCTTAGTAATTACTGAGGGTATCACCTCCAAACTATAAGCACCAGATCAGTATTTCTCAAACTCTGATGTGCATTTGAATCACCTGGGTATTTGTAGCTTCTGAGTCAGGAGGTCTGGGGCCAGAAATTCTGCATTTCTAACAAACTTCAGGTTGATGCCATTATTGTTAACTATACTTTGAATTGCAAGGTACAAGAAGTTGTAAACAAGGCTTTTGAAAAACACTTTAAGAGCAAAACATTAAGTGTTACACTGTGAAGCTCACTGTGAAAATCACTAGTGTATACTAAGTAGAGGAAAAAACCCCACTCGACCTAATGTTGTGTGAATGGATTATTGTGGTTTGAGTTAAAAATTCCTGTGACAGTATCATAAACAGATTCAACCATTGAAGAGTCAAGATGATGTGCTCTGGAAAAAAAGGTGGTAGAAGACTAAAAATGAAACAATAATGATGACAAAGACACCAATGTTGAAGGTACACATGAAGAAAATGGAAAAAATGTAGCATCTCTAAATCAATGTTATTATAAAATTGTATACAAGTTAACACATTGAATATTCTAAGTAGATAAGTTTGACTTTTTCATCTACATTCCTAAAATTTATACATTCTAGTGGCAAAAAAAAAAAAACTTTAAAAAAAATTCTTCACATTTTGAAAAGTGGAAGATATCATTATATTTGTCATCAACAAAGCAAATATGCCTTGCTTACCACCCAGTACTATGTGACAGCCCATACTTTACATCTCGGGAGCTACTATGTTCCTAACTTTCATATTCATTACAAAGAAAGCCATTTGTGTTTCGTTATTTCACATTATGCAAGTTGGGTGATTTATTTCATGGCTTTTCTGTTCTTCTTTGCACCTGCATGTTAGCACACAAAGATATAATAATATATCTATATGTGTATGTATGTGTGTTGACTATGATTACACATGATTATTACTTGAATAAAGACTAAGAATCTTTATTGAACTGAATTATTCAGAGTTATAAATTTTGTTATTATAAGTACAATTACTATTCTTGGAAGCAAGTTTTTGTAGATATCTGGAAATAATTTTATTAAATGATAATAGCCAACTTATCAAATGTTCCACATTTGGAACAAAGAAAAGAGACTTGAAGTAAGTAAAAAGACTTGGAGTGACATAAAAAACATAGTTTATAGCAAGAAGGAATGTGATGCTAAAGTCTAAGACTAGATCCTGTAGGTCAAAATAGAAATATGAGAAATATAAATAATATCTTATCTTACAAAGCATTTCACAATGCTTTCAGATTCTATTCTCATTCTGAGAGTGTGTGTGTATTTTTTAATACTTTCACATTATTTCTGAGAAGTAGCCTGATAATTGATTTCACTGTTGAATAACCCATGGCTCAGACAAATGAAAAGACATGAATCAAAATGAATATAATTCTAACTGTGATCTTTTGAGTTAGAATCCTGTGCTTACTGTATTAATTTTTTTAAGATCTATAATTTATTCCAACAAAATTATTTCAATTTCCTTAGTACATTACATTTATCTGTAAAATGAGGAGATTAAAGTACATCATCTAAAAACTTCTTCTGTCACTATAGTTATCATTTAAAAATGTATCTTTACAGTCATAGGAAGGAAAGAGCACACTGGGCAGCTGAAAGCTGAAAAGGGGATAGGGGCCTTTACATAAAACTATAATTACTAATGTAGCTTCTTCCCCAGTATAAATTGAAGTCCATGTTTATAAAACTAGTTTTTCCCCCAAGGCAATGTCTTTGATCAAAATCAAATGCTTAAATTTAATAAAACGAAAAAAGGAAAATGCATTTTTTAAAACCTTATTTTTCTTTACCTCCCAACACTCCAAATAATTTCATTTTACTCATCTACATGAAAGCACTAAGGTTAGAAATGGAGCACTAATTTTGGTGGACAATTTTACTAGTCAAAATGTTTTTTTCTCCTTTAAAACCTTGCCTTGCCATCTGTCAGTAGGTCATTAACCCACACTGTAATTTTTAAATAAATTACATTGGCCCTAAGTTCTTTTAAAGACTAAGGAGTTTAAAAAATAGATTCAATTGAAAAGATAAACAAAAAAGTCAAGGTAAACAAAAAATAGGATCCCTCAAATAAAAATAATGCTAAACTGTCCCCATAATTTTGAAGAATCATTCACTTCTTTCAGCACTGTTTAATACAGAGATAAACTTCTCTCACACAATTTAATACCAAAATTCAGACTCATGTAACCTTTTGCCTTTCACAGCTATCTTGAGATCAGAACACAGTACCCATAAAGAAAAATCAATAAAAACTCATAATGGCAAATCAAAAAGTCACAAAAAATGTGTGTTGAGATGGTTTTTACAGGTACTACAGTACTCAAGGTTTCTCACAATATTGTGAACTACTATTAACAGAGTTATTCATTTTCAGTTTAATTTACCAAATGTTATTTTTAAAAAGCTGACAACTAGAAATTTTTTAAAAAAACATAACAGTTGTGATATGCATTTATTCCTACAAGTCTCTGTTCAGGGAGTCAAGCCACTCTGATAGAGCTCAGTTTGGGGGCAGGGCTCATATCTATCTATCTATCTATCTATCTATCTATCTATCTATCTATCTATACATATCTTTTTTTTTCTTTCTTCTCCATCCATCCCCTTAACCCGGTAATTAAAGCCTAATATGTACAAATCAAGCAAGATGACAGTATGGTTTGCTTCTGTGCTCAGTCTAGGGTATCAGCTGGGTGATTCCTTTGCTGATAAGAAAATGTAAAGAATCTCTTTAGAACTAGGTTCAGTAATGCAAATGCACTCTTGTTCATCTGAACAACAAGAAATTCCCTGTTTACTATTTAGGAAAAATTGAAAGTGCAGGGCCAAATCTTAAAAGATGGAAGGCATAAAAGAAAACCTCTTTTCTACTTAGCACTTTGGCAGGCTTAGTACTGAATTTGCATCTGCCTGAGTGGTAACTTCCAAAAGTCTGAGAAAGTAAATGTGAGCTGAATATCAAGCAATAAAAGAGATAATTCTGAGACTCTGCATTTGAGTGGGGGAATGGGGAGTGAGTATTGAAGAGAGTGGGATTAGCATAGCTAAGAAATGCCACACAGCTAAAACCATCCTTAAGTTAAAATGAATTCAAAGCAAGTTTCCTAAATCGTTTCACCACATTAAACAAACATACGCACCCACCCCCCCACACAGAAAAATCTTTAGTTTACTAAAGTATATTTTGCAAAGTGTTCTTTTCTTCCTGAATTCGGCTATTGTTTCTGCTCAACGGTCTTATAAAATGGATAAAGTAAATAAATAAATAAATCTTAAAAAAAAAAAAAAGATTACAGGAGATTTTTCTAGTAAAAGGCTGGTGGTCAAATCAAATCATACTTTAAACGTTTGCTAGCTATTAGGTATTACAGCCAATAAAAATATATGGCAGTTCCTGTTTTCTATGTATATTGATACCCCTATAAAAGGTATGTTTTTAAAGAAAAACAGATATAATACTCCTCAATGCATCTCTTATAATCAAATATTCTATATGTTGTAGTCCATTCTTAAAAGACAACCGTGATCAATATTCTATATGCTGTAGTTTGTTCTTGAAGAAGGTAATCATAATGTTTACTGTCATTGAGATAGTTTGCCAAAATTGAGATACTTCACACTGAACAAATCCAAAATGAAGAAAGAATGCTAGGGCAGACCCTGCTTGTTGGCTGCCTAACTAACAGCACTTCCTCCCTTTATTCCAAGACAGAACTATTTTCTACCTGCCTTACAAGATGAACCACAATAGATAAAAGCTAGTTCATGGGAAATTTTTAATGACCGTTGTCAGAGATTGATATAGGGCAGAGATTCTTAACCATTTTTGTTCCACAGATACCTTTGCCAGTCAGGTGAAAACCAAGGATCCCTTACTAAGTCCACACTATACAGTGTATTATTTAATAAATACATCACACCCACACCAACACGTCCCCACAATAATAATATGTTTTTTTTTTTTTCAATTTAAACTCAAACTCACAGACTCTTTGTTAAGAACCCCTGATCTAGGGGTATGCATGTGAGCCATTTCTGCCCAATGGAACGTGAGGGGACATCTGCTGGAGACTTCTGGATAAGCCACTTAGCAAAAACAGAATCATCCCTATCAATTAGTAGGAAGAATTAGAAAGTTAGCAGAACTTGTCATTTACCAAACATATAAGATTCTGAAGAAAATGTTTCAAATAAATATAAAATTTCCAACAGTTTTCATTAGTTTAGTCAGAATATGTTTCAAAGATGACAGAAGACAAACATTATTAATTAACAGGAAATAACAAAGACCCTTCTCAAATTGAATCTCATACCTATGGTGGCCAGACAGGTATTTGTTTATCTCTTGGGAATTAAGATAAAGAAATGGAAAAGAGAAAGAAGTTGATGGTTTCAAGTCTGCATGATTAGGATAATGAGAGTGTCACAGACTAAATGAGAAGGGAGTACAATTTGAGCTAATGTGATGAAGTCTGTTTTAAATAGGTTGAGTGTTGAGTTCCACACTAGTCTACCCTATATGGTCTGCAAGCAATTAGAGAAAAGGGATAGATTATTAATTCTTAAAGGCACAGATCTGGATGTCAGTAGCATTAAAAAGTCAACTAAAATAAGGAGAATGGATGGATTCTATTAGGAAAACAGCAGAGTAAAGAAAGGAGAGAAAGAGCCAAAATATGGGTCTTTTAGAACAATCTCATTTAGTTTACTTGGTGTCTGTACTATTAACTAACTAGTGTGACTCTGATAAGTCATTTACAAGTTCTAAGGCTCATTTCTTAACCTGTAAAAGAGAAATAAGGATAACTACCATCCCAAAATTGTGAGGAATAAATGATATAATGACTATAAAGCCCTTAACACAAAGCCTAATATAGATAAGTTCTCAAATACATAATATACAGGGGAGCAAATGTAGCTCACGTGGTTCCACACCTGCTTCCAATGCACAAGGTTCTGGGTTCAACCATGGTACTTCCTAAAAACAAACAGGAAAAAACCAACTCTCATTGGGGGATTGGATGTAGCTCAGTGGTTAAACACCTGTTTCCCATATACGAGGTCCTGGGTTTAATCCCTGGTACCTCCTGAAAAAAAAAATACATCTATATATACACACACATACACACATGTAAAAAAAAATGAACAATGAAAGTAAACATAGAAAGTAGCAGGTTCATTCATTCATTCATAAAACAAATCCAAGTATGTGTAAAGCACTGGACTAGACTAAAACAAAGATAATATAAATTCGGTTCAGATTCAACGAATATTTGTAGGGCACTTTCATATATCAGGCATTATGATATGCTTTTATCTTAGTTAAGAGATACAATGCAAGGTAGAATTTCCAAAAAGATCTCGTGGGTAAGAGTTGTAGCAAGTTAAGACAAAGATTTAGAAAATAAAATTGAAATTGGCAAAAAGGAAATGAATGGTGATCTTTGAGGAAACTATGCAGTTAGCCAGAATGGGTTTCAGTTAGCGAGGAGGGAAGAAAAAGGAAGGGAAATGAAGGCAGAGGGAAAAGTTTTACAGGCATAAGAGAGAGTGGCAGGCTAAGGGAAGGTTTGTTTGTTTGTTTTAGATAAGAAGAGATCTGTGCTTGCCTGAAGGAAAAAGGAAAGGGGTCAGTGGAAAGGAAGCACAAGGACAGCTAATACTTTTTTTTTTTTTCTAATTGTGGTAAAGCACAAAATATTTAGATACACTTGAAAAAGAAAATATTTTCTGCACATATTAGTCACTCAATGAATGTTGGATAAATGGATAAATAAATGAAAGAACTATTCAATTCAATGCCAAAACCTTGTTAGATTTTGTATTATAAAGAGATATGGGAATGGTCAGATTTTCCCTTAATTATGATGTCCTCTCAAGAGCTTGAAGACAGAGCAAATTTTTTTCTACAAGTGAAAATTTCATGATCACAAACATATTCTTCAAAACTGCACACAATGCACTGAGATTTCAGGGGAAGAGGAGCAGACCCATGCTCTATTATCAATGATAATATCTTTGAATACTGCCACCCCAAGTTATCTCAAGGGCAAGAGACCCTACCAGATAAACAAAGGTATTTCCCTAATACCTACCCCCCAAAATTAAAGAACACATCCAGGATTGGAAAAGGGATACACACACAAAGTATCTGACACCATTATTCCTTTTCTGAATTCCTTTCATTTATTCCTTCACTCAAAAAGAATAGCTTAGCCCTGTTTCAACTTTAGCTTCTACAGTCTAATAATATAATTTTAATAAAAGATGTATTATAAACCCCAACAACCATTCTTAAAACTGCAACCTTCCCCCGCCCCCATCTTCCTTTTCAGCTTTGCTTTTACTCCTCAGTATTTGTCGCCTTCTAATACACTATGTACTTTACTTAATTTGTTTATTTTCTGTCCCACCCTTCTGGAATGGAAACTCTACCAGGGCAGGTTTTTAGTCTGTTTTGTTCACTGTTGCATCTCCAATGCCTAAAACAATGTTTAACAGATAGCAGGTGTACAAAAGAAATAAAAATGCTGAAAGACTGAATAAATCAATTCTATGACAACAAAACAATGTCAAGCTCCCATAAAGTTTTGTTTATATTGACTTTTTTAAAAATATTTTTAATTTTTATTTATTTATCTCTCCCCCCCCCCCCATTGTCTGCTCTCTGTGTGTTCTTCTGTGTCTGCTTGTCTTCTTTTCAGGCGGCACTGGGAACCGATCCGGGCACCTTCCGGAGTGGGAACGAGGTGCTCAATCTCTTGCTCCACCTCAGCTCCATATATTGACTTTTACTTGTGTATAATTTTTCACTTTTTTATGTTATTTTATAAATTTTATATTATGTAAAAATATAAATATATAATTAAAGAGTTGGTTTTATCTCAATAAGAGTGTAATGTTTTTGAAGATGGATTCTACATATTACTTATTTTATGATTGCTGTGTAGTAAAAATGCTAGCTGATAAATACAGAATAAAAATTATTTTCTTTACGTCCCTGGTCCTGCCTTTCTCATTTGCCATCTAATGCCAACCCCACTTTGTTGAAGAGGGTCTGGCATTGTTTCAGCTAAATCATTCTCTACACTCCTTGGTTATGAAGTAATTAAATGATTATAGTTTTAAGTTGTTGAAATGGCAAATGGTGTTTTCAAATGAAATTTTTAAAATATCTTATTTTTTTCAAAATTTTAAAAAAGATATTTAGATTACATAAATGTTAGAATAAATTCTTTTCTTTTTTTAGTTCCACTGCAATAAAACAGTTCAGTGATTCAGCTGGCTGAATTCCATTTCATTCACTTAGAGGGAAACTCTACTAAAAAAAATTAAGTAGAAGTTCTCTTTTATTTTCGCTCTCCCAGAAATTTCACATTTGTTGCTGTTTCTCATACTGAGCAGAGACATAAGCTTGGGGAATGGGGACATGGACTGTTTGGAGTAAGCTGACTATACAAAAAGAGTTTTTTCACCACTTGGCCTTGAATTATTAATTTCCTCTTCCTAGACTTCTTGGTATGATATTTGATTATTTCTTCATAACTCAGTTTAGGAAAACTGCTATAATTTATATTTATAGGTATGAAACTCCCTAAGTTATCTTCAATAAATTTGCTTAATTATGATGTTCTCGAGAAAAGAATGCAAAAAGAAAAAAAGAATTCAATTTGAAATGAAGATGTTAAAATAAACCTCTAATAAATATAATCTGCATTGCTTTAAGGCTTTTGATTTGTGAGTATCATATAAGTACAACTTATATTGCAGTTTGTTCAGACAATGTTCTCAAATCTTGATAGGTAATATCTTCAGGAAAATCGATGGTGCTTATAGGGATTTCAAAAATTATCATTAGATTACAAAATTATGGCCAATTCCTCCTTATGTTCAGTGGCTATGAAAGGCATATGGTAAACTAGCAAGAACATGACACTAGAGTTAGAAAGGCATGTGTTTAAATCCTACTCTGCTACTTGCTAGTTTGATCTCCAGCCTGCTACTTGCAAAAGGCAACCATGGTTAAAAACATGGGGTTTTGAATTAAAACAGAATTGGGTTCAAATCCCAGGTCTGTTCCTATGATAGCCATAAGGCCATGGACAAGTTTCAAAACTCTTCAAGGTTCAGTTTTCTCATCTGTAAAATGGGTGTAATAATGTATGTAATTTAGGATTGTTTAGTATGAGGATTTTATAAGATAGTACATGTAAAGTATTAAACAATGTGCCTGGGAGAGAACAGGCAATCAATAAACTTTTCCCATTACTATTAATTACTGAAATACTAAATGTGACAATTTACATAGAGCACATATATATAAACTATAAAGTACTTAATTGTCAAAAATATATGTCAAAATTAGGTTCAATAGTCATTCAACTTTTTCCTTCCTGCTGCTCTGGATATTATAATAATGTTCATTACTATATTAGAACTGAGGATTACATTAGTCATCTTCCTTGACTGATTTGCTATAGAAATCACTCAAGATATCTTCAAGAGATTTCATAAAAAACAGTGCACAAAAGATCCTGTGTCATTGTTTGAATTGGATTTTGATTATTTTGTCCCTTGATTATTTTGTCCCTTTATTTATCAATAATTTTAATTACGTGGTACAAAGTGTAAAGCATGATGTAAACTATAGACCATGGTTAACAGCAATGCTTCAGAATGTGTTCATTAATTGCAACAAATGTACCACACTAATGAAAGATGCTGTTAATGGGGAAAAGTGGGGGAGGGGGAGGAGGTATATGGGAATCCTTTATATTTTCTATGAAACATTTATATAATCTAAAGCTTCTTTAAAAATAAAAAAATTTAAAAAGTATTTGGATCTTAATCTAAAAAAAAAACAAAAAATAACTTTACATCAATCAATTGTACAAAATTTTCATCTTGATTTATTTTATCCTTAAAGATTATGAATGG
>PVKH010034809.1:0-11815 GCA_004027955.1 Chaetophractus vellerosus | reverse complement strand
ATTCAGCTTGAAATTTTTTAAGGTTCCTTTTTTTTTCCTGTAAAATCCTATGTTTTTTTAATTTTGTAAAAATACATATTAACATAGTACTTTCAAAATAGTGGACAGGATAATATATTAAAAACTGTGAATATTAAACAACATAGTTAGCAGACACTGGCAGAGAAAGATGTCCATAACATATTCAAGGCACAAAGCTCAATATGCATGGTATGATGCCATTTAAATAAAATACATTCTATATGTCAGTATGTGTATAGAGACATGAACAATAGCTATCTCTAAGTGTGAATGTATCAGGGGACTCTCACTTTTCAGTTTTCATACTTTTCTACTGTTGGAATATTAGTGAACATACAAATTTAATTTTTTGATTGAAATTTTCTAAAGAAATGTCTCAAATATTTCCACTGAAAAATAAATTTTGCAGAAAAAGACCTAATTTTCTAAGTTACTATTTTGGTAAAGGTAAGTTTCCTTCTAGTCTTACCAAGTTATAATTATCTTCCATGTTGAGAAAAATAACGAAAATATCTGTTTCACATGATAGAAATACTTTTCAAAGAAATTTGACCATAAGATAAAAACTTGCAGCCAAAATTCTCGAAGCTTTTTTTCCTAAGTTTTATAGAGTCAATTTTGGCTATAGATTAAATGTTCAATGTATTAAATATTTTTTAAAAGAATCATTCAAAGAGCAATAAGCATCTTCTATATTATTAATTCCTTTCCAGGAATGTAATAGATACATATTTCATAATGTGGATGCATTATAATTTATAATTATCCTTCTACAAATTCAAAGTAAAGTAAAACTACTCCAAAAGAAATCTGATTTTCACATTACCAGAAAAAAAATTTTTAATTTCTTTAGAGGAATGGGATTAGAAAGGACAAAAAAGCAGATAAAAATGGGAAGTTTAAAAAAGAAGAAACAATTCAAAATCTCACATCAAAGACTGGTTGTCTTTGATGATAGGTAAACTGAAGAATGGTAAGAAAAGAAGGTTTGCCAGATATGCATGGTCTGAATAATCAATAGTGAAGGCAAAAAGGCAAAAAATCTCTTCTGCTGTTGCTAGTAAGTACAGGACAAAAATAAAAATAAGAAAAGCAAAAAAAGTGATTTGGCCTTAACACTTCTCCTTGCTCTTAAATATACTAAGTAAACAATGAAAATGCTCCAAGGCAGGCAGTAAAAAGGAGTAAAAAGATCTGGATAATGCAAAGTATATAAAGAGTTTCTGACTCTGAAAGAAGCTATAAATAAGCTAAATGCTAAAGAAAAATACCAGGTAGATAAAAGATCTTGCTCTTATCCTGACAATGAATAAAAAATATTACAAAGAAATTAAGGAAAACATGTTAAGTTCTTAACTTTAAAGACAAAAGAATCACCCTCAAGAAGTTAAATACACGGTTTAAAAAAAGAACCAAGTCATCATAATTTGCAAATTCAGCCCAACCAACCCATTTCCTATTTCAAAGACTGTTTGGAACTAATAGCAGATTTAAAAAGACTTTCTTTTACACAGATTACCTGGTAACATCCCAAGAAGTGTACGATCCTTCACACAATTAGGGCTATTTTCTTGCATAGCTCCCTTAACTTTCCTCAAAAGATAAAAAGTAACTATGCAATAAATAACAGTAAGATTCTCTGGCACTTGCTCTGAGATGGGAAAAACTTGGGGTGGTGTTTATTTTTAATATTTTAAATGCACTCACCTGCTCCAAATAATTCTTTGTGGACCTCTAATACCACAGCGACACCAATGTTATCTTTTGTCATCACTCTGTTCAGCATAGCTTCGGATCCATCTGAATTAGCCATTGCCACTTGGTTAAATTCCACTGTATGCTTCTGCACCAGTGTAAATCTAAAAGGTACAGTTTATTATTATGCTTATTTTAGGTACTTGGACAATTATCATGTTAAAGCAAAGTAAATGAAGGGGACATGAGATTCAGACATTATTCCTTGTTTCTCGTCATTTCCTAGCTACAAGTAGTCATATGATACAGTTCTGGCCAATGACACATAAGAAGTATAATTAATGTAAAAGCTTTTTTGGAAGTTCCAACTAGGAAAGATGGCATATCCCTTTGCCCTTTTACACCTTTGCCTCTTTACATCTTTGCCCCAGCCAGTACCTGGAGGATCTTGTGACTATGTGATAAAAAGGAGGAAGATGAAAACTAACCCACTAAAGATGGGAAAGCAGCTGAAACAGTTCTGGAGTGTCCATTTCTGGACTTCATGTCTAATAACTTTACCCTTCTCCCAGTTTTTTATAAACTACTTTTGGATTTTCTGGTATGTAAAAATGAACACAATCTTATTTGAGTCCTTTAAAAGTGAACACAACCTTATGTGAATCCACAAGTTAATGAAAAAGAGCAGAGTAAAATCTACCTATCCTGTTTGCAGTTTTATTCTCATCACTTCAAAGAGATTTGTCAAGAAAAAACAGGAATATGTCCTATCTCAGCTAAAGAGTAACATTTTTCCATCTGGCTTTTACTAGAAAGCTGGAATGTGATATAAGCCTTCAGAGAAACAGATTCCGTAAAGTGAAATTACTTTTCCTATGATTATGCCTTTGCACTCACAGTATTTTCTTAGTGTTCTTATTAAGCATAGTAGGATTGTAGGACCTAATAAAACTGAATCTAGCTCTAACATTTAATAGTAGTATGACCTTGGACAAGCCAGTTAACCTCCTCCAGCCTAATCTTATTAATTTTGTGAATATTTATAAACCTACTGTGACAGTTTGAGATTACTTATGAGTCCCCAAGAGAGAGACTGTTTGTAAACTAAACTATTCCTCTGGGTTGATACCTTTTGAATGCATTAGATTCAGCTGACATGTCTTGATTAAATAACCTGTTAAGATTTGACCACATCAGTAGGGCAAGACTCAGAGCTGAGTCCCTGCCCTCTTGGTGGGCTGATATAAACAGGCACTCACTCAAGACGACACATGGGGAGAGAGAGAGCTCCATAGACACAGAAGAGGAAAGAACCTGTCTGTCTGCCCTGTGACAGAAAGGAAAAGGCTCAAACAGCTAAAGCCCCAGGGAGAGATGAGCCATTGACCTGACAGTTTGCAGATGAAGAGAACAGAGCAGCTGAGCAGCAGATAAGGCCTGGAAAGAAACTAGTCTATGCCAGACTGATGATATAGGAAGCCCTTAGAGACTAGCCCTATGCCAGCCTACAGTTGAAATAGGAAGAAGTTGGGCCTATGGAGCCTTACAAGGAAGAAGGCCCAAGAGTCCAGGCAGAGATTGCCTGCCATCTTGCTTCAACATGTGGCAACAGACTTTGGTGAGAAAACAGCCTTGAGTTGGACTCTTTAGGACCTTATAACTATAAGCTTTTACCCCAAATAAACGCCCTTTATAAAAGCCAACAGGGAGGTTGTGGGAGGTGTGAGAGGTGGGGCATATGGGAATCCCTATATTTTTTGAGTAACATTTATATAATCTAAGTATCTTTTTAAAAATAAAAATAAAAAAAATTTTTTAAAGGCACAGTGATGGAGGCTGAGGAGAACCTTAAAATATATAAAGCAATCACTATATAAAGAATTCCTTTAAATATCTCAATTTTGCTTTTAAATGAAGGAAACTGACGTAATTGAACTTTTATTAACAAATGTATTTTTTAAACTTATAAATATTGGTCTTCAAAATTAGTATTATAACCAAATCATTAAAAATGTATGTGAACAGAAAAAAAATAAAAATAAAAATATATAAAAGCCAACAGATTTCTGGTACTTTGCATCAGCACACCTTTGGCTGACTAATACAACTACTAAATATACTGACTGCTTTTACTAGGTTTTATGATAGAGAGAAGGCATTTTTGTTCTCATAACTGTTGCCCTCCCTACCTTCCTCCTAGCTGTGAAAGAAAAGCAGGCACACACAACTTGAAAAATATTAACTAAAAGTTTACTATGCATAAGGCAGGACACTGCATTAGATGGAATACTTCTCTCCCTGCTCCAATTCTGAATGCCTCAGATGTATTGAGAAGAGGAAAGGAAAGGGTCATGTGTTCATTTCTAGCCAGTAGTGCTTTAAAGGAATATAGTTTCTACTCTCTGCTGTAAAGAGATGATCTTAAGATGAAGAGTTAGCCATGTGAAGAGTGGGGCTGAGAGAAGTCAAGAGAGAAGGAAGAACTGAAAAGGTCCTGAGACAGCAAAGAGCTTTGTATGTTTACAGGTTAGCAAAGAATGGGTACAAAATGTGTTAGAGATGAGGGGAAGAAAGTTTTCCCAGTGTGGATAAACGATGAGAGATGATGGTGGCTTGGAATAAGGCAGAAGATATAAAGAGAAGTGTGCTGATTCAAAATAGGTTCTGTAGGTAGATTTGACCATCCTCTACATCAGACTTTTTCAAAGGTTTTTAAGCAGTGGAATACCTTTTTCAAACATAATTTCTGGTGTGATTGTGTATATAAAACACATCAAAGCAGTATTATCTCAGAATAAATCACTGAAAACAATGAACCTGTTTTCATAAATATAAAAATATGAAATCAGAGGTTACAGATAATTAGTCATATCATTCTCAGCATTCAATTAATTTCTGTATTTTGTTGTGATTACACAGTATTATTAAAAATCCTGACTCACACAGATACACAGGTACAAGTGGTAAATAGATGAACTAGCCTTGCACTCAGAAAAGGCAAGCAAGCAGGTAGAAATCCGATTCACATTTCTGCACCAAAACAAGTTAAGCAGCAAAAGTAAGGAACATATTACTGATTTCCAAAGTGTTAAAATTTGGTATATGAAATGCTGTGTGAAGTCTTGCTAAATACTAATATTGTTCTTATTAGACTATACTTCTCTTACCAAAGTCAGGCCATTCTATTTGGGGTAGAAGTGATCCACTCTAATAGAAATGTCTTCTTTAACTAAAATTTGCTTTCTATCTTTTCTCCATTAAACTTAGATCTAGATCTGTTCTTTATAGGAAGATAGAACAAATCCAATTTCTTCCACTTGACATTCCTTTGAATATCTGAGAAGAGCTGTCAATACTCTGATAACCCCTCAAGTCTTCTGCAGAAAGGAAACGGTCAATTTCTTATTTGACATATGGCTTTAAGACAGTTTTCCATTTGAACAACTCAGGCTTACCCATGTTTATCCAAAGGTGAAAGCTTAACAGTACAGTACCTAGAACTGGACATTTATAAGCTAAATCAGAACTAATATATACTTAAAACTTATAGTCTTTTTTTCACTCTTAAAGTCTCCTCAGTCTGAAGCATTTATAAGTGCTTAAAAATAACAATGAAAATATGTTTATTATAGATTTGGGAACAAGCAACAATACATAGAAAATTTAAAGTCACCTGCAATCCAATCCCTCCATTAACAAGCATATGTATTTCCTCAGTCTTTTCTCTAGGCATATGCATACAAATAGTTTTACACAATCAAAATACTCCGTAAGTTTATATTTGGGTTTACCAATGGATATTATATCGGGGACATTGCCCTATATAACATTAAATATACTTCAAAGTCAATTTTAATGGCTACATTATAGTCTATTACATGGATTTTATTTAACTATTCTGTGCTGGACATTTAAGTTACTTCCATTTGCGCTATTATAATAATGCTGTGATAACCATTTCTGCATATAAATATTTTTCTGTTCTCCCAGTTTATTTTCTTATCCCTCCCTCCCTCTTTTTGTTCCTTTAATAGTAATCTAAGAGCAGATTTTATCTCTGTTAAGTTTCATATCATCAGTTATGACCATCATCATCAGGTCACCCACTCAGATATTAAGTGACTTTGAAAATTCATTCTATTTAACCAGTGGATTAAATTGGCTTAACAGCTTTTTGGCTTTTATAATTGTGCAATCTATTTTCTCTTAATCAAATTTCTCATTCACTCTGCTTTCAGAATAAGATTTCTAGCAATAAGCTCTGATAATTGTAATCTACTACAACTTATTTCTGTGTTTATATTTTTAAGACAATTATAAATTAAATAATTATACATATCTATTCATGCTATCTTAATTTACTAGAAAAGGAAAGCTTAGAAAATGGGATAAATGGGGAGGAAAAATAGATAAACACCATTTTATATTTGTACAGTTCTTTTAACTACTGAAGGCACTTTCACATTCTTTATTTTAGCCCCATAAGACACCCGTGAAGTTAGTTGGAGCAGTTATTATACATATTTGAAAGGTAAAGGAAACTGTGGCACAAAGGAAATGTGGGAAATCTCTATGTTCCAGATTGAATAAATGGGAAAGTTGACAGAAGCCAGAGTTCAAAATATCTTAAAAACCATGTAGACAAATTCTAAATGCATCCACCACCTATGAAGAGAGGAAATTAATAACTGAGAGACCAGTGGGACAGTATTATCACAATAGTCCACTTAGAAATGACACTATAATCACTTCTGAATGCCCCCTTCTCAAGCAAAAAATGCCTGTAATCATATGGGATGGAAATGCAAGGCCTGGCCATAGCTGGTACCTCTGAGACTGGAAGAAGGTTAGAAAGTAGAAGCAATACAGCAAGGACTAAGTACCATGACAACCTAGTTTTCAATCCTGTGAGGAGAGTGTGTCTCTTCAAAGTGTAGTGGTCACACTGTTCTAAAATTGCTGTTCTCATCTTTCTCTTTCTCACTGATTTGAAATAATACATGATCAGAAGATCAGAACTGCTAACCTCAGGAAGAGCAAGTAAGTCTAGGTCTGGTTTCATCTCCCTTTTCTCCATTTTGGATTTCTTCAAGTTGTGTATCTGGTTCCAAAACCCCATTTCTATTAACTGTTAAGTCTATAGGACAAAACATGGCAAAAAAGAAATTTAAATTGAGCCAAAAATCGCATCTATAATAACTCAGCAGTTTCTCCATCTGTATACACATATTACTTTGGACTGAAAATACTTGAGTTAAAAGACAAAGGAAAACCTGATTTCTGGTATTTAATCAACCAAAATTTCTACTTTCTAGTATCTCCATGCTTGTGACTGCCAAACAACAACAAAATTATGTTCATAATGACCACAAGGTGCAACCAAATCTTGAAGTGCCGTATGAATCCCCAAAGATTAATGAATATGACCTAAAGAATATATTATTGTATTCTAACTCATTGTATATGGTAATCTGTGTCCCAATCTTTACTAAGCAATCCTATCCCTTTGTCATGATTGAGAAAAGATTTTTACTGTACTATTTTGCTAAAAATAGCTATTTTTATAGTTTCCATTTACCAGTACCTATTCTATACCACTGTTTCCATGAGAGAGAAAACCATCATCAATGAATATTATGAATTATCAGATACTCTGCTCTGATTTTAGAAGAATGAGTCTCTGAGAATTACTACAGAGAGCTGAAGTACTCTTCCGCAGCTATCTTTTGACTTTAATTCTATAAACTATTTAAAGAAATGACCTTACAAGGTATTGACATATAAATGAGGAAACAGGCCCAGAAAGACTCACTCAAGGTTATACAGCTAAATTAGAGTGAGGACCAACTGGCTTCAAAATTCAAATCTTTTTTTTCACACTATATTATCTCTCCAAATCTAAAGAAAGAATAGAAGAAAGGCAGGGTGGCACACTTTGTGTTAAATCACAAATAGTTTGTCATTGGATAGTTAGCTAATATGTCATGAATAAATATTTGGTTTTAGGACAGAGGGTGGTTTTAGTCTATCCACTATAGTATAGTATAGACATGCTATTCCAGGAAAAATGTTCAATGTAATACTGTATCACTCAAATTCTTCATCTGTTGTTTGGTCCATGTTACTATTAAAGAAAAAAAGGGTTGGGGAAAGGAAGAAATCCAGATGGTGCATGTAAGCATTTCCTACGCATATACCTCTTAACTAGTTCTCAGCATTTTTAATAATCCAAGGATCAATTTTTCAAATACACAGTTTTTAATGTTTCCTAAATTACAGTTATAATGGTTAGTTCAAAACCTTAACTACATCTAGTAAATTATTAAGAATTTTAGATTTTCCTTTCAAAACTGTGACTAAAATCTTGTTTTATCTTCCTTCAGAAAGAAATAATGACAGATGAAAAAAAAAGCTTAATGTTAGATGCCTCATGTTATCAGTACTATGAACAAAGGAAACAAACATCATATTCATGGCAATTTTTTAAAATGAGGCAACTTCATAAGAGCTGCAAGTAATACTAAAAGCTCAATCCAAAAGCCTAGAGATTTAGTTTGGAATAGTAGTTAAAAGCATGAACTATGAAGCCAGACTGCTGTGTAACCTTAGACAAGTTACTTATCCCTCTATGTGTCTTGGTTTCCTCTATAAAAGCAAGGAAATAGCTGTATATCTACCTATGAAGGTTGTTTTAAAAATTAAATACAATAATCCATATAAATAATTAGAACAGGCTTGACATACAAGTAAACACTATCAAAGTAATAGTCATTGTTATTTTTAAATTTGTAAACATTACAAAACCACTAGAAAAAATTAGTATACTCTGACCTAAAATACTGCAATATAGGACTGTGCACTAATTATTAACCAGAATGAGGATAAATCTACTAAAATTCCATGCAAAAGATAGGAAAGAAGGTGCAGATAAATCATATATTAGTAGGTCAAGATATTTATCTTTCCAATTCATAGATTAATTGACTTAGCAACATAAGAATATAACATGCCATGCTGGTAATATACCTAATTCAATAGAAACACTGAGTGGCTTTGTTATAATAGGTGTTAAACTGGGAAATACTAAAAAATAATCATAAGCAAGGATATGCTTATTCTTTACATAGATGATTCCTTATCTAATGCATCAAATCTAAATTATTAACAATGGGATTCAACATCTATCAAACTTCTCCACACATTTCAATCTTCTATTAGAGGTTATTTCAAATTCATACTCTAAAATTAAGAGCCTTTATGAGACAAAAATATGCTGCTTTTTTCCCCCTCGAGTCTCTCATCAAGGTGATAGCCAGAAAACTATCTCTAACCAGCTGATCGCTCAGCCAGCACTCAGGGATCACCTCCTTAGTGTGCTACAGCACTCAGCACTGCCCCCTTGTTTAGGAAATGCAGTTCTTAAATCCTTTGCACAGCACATAAACCCAACAAGAAAGAAATAAAATTACAAAAGACCATAGAGAAACATGACAATTAAAAAAATATTATGTCTTTTTCCAAGACAGTGTTTCACAAAGTACTTACCCATCCATTTCATTTCATTTCACTCTTGGAACTACCTCTGAGATAAGTAGGCCGAAAAGACACTGTTTTCCATTTTAATATTAAGATATTAAGGCACAGAGGCCTCTACAAGATTGTTTATGTATTTTGGTGAGTAGATTCATAATATTCTTATCTTTGACTATACTTTCATCAACTATATTAACAAGCCATAAAACAACACAGATCAAATTTTCTGTATGTTTGATCATGACTACTTTCCACTGTTCTGTCTCAATCAATCTTTGAGTTCCCTACCTCCATAAGCTCTGTACCTCACTTCTGTTCTCCCTTATCTATGCATACATCTATCATACTGTAATTATCTTATATGCTTACCTTTTCCTACTAAACTTGAGCTCTGAGTAAGACTAGGAACTATGTCTTGTCTATCTTTGTGTCCATTATGCCAGCAAGGTACTTGTCACCGAGCAAATACTCAGTAAACATGATTCTGAGAAAGGTCAACTATCAAAAAAACAAAAACAAAAAAACAAAAACAAAAACAAAAACAAAAAAACCCAGATCATTTATTTCTAATTTAAAAGGTACTGTTTTTTTTTTATCCCAAAACTAATATTTTACTTTATGAAAATATATATTTGGAAATATGATTGTAACAACATTCATGTCTAGACCGCTAACATTTTTAGTACAATTTGATAATAAACCGTAAAGAATAGAATAAACAACTTTGTTTTCAACCCACAGCCTAAGAAATAAAACATTACCAACAATGTTTTAACTTTTTTATCACTTGCTTTCTAGCTTTTTTGTTTATTTTATAGGGGTAGACCAAAGAATTTCAAGTATGTGATAAAAAAATAAATTTACTGCACTGTACTTTGTTTCCTTAACTTACTTTTCTGTTTTGAAGAATATTGCACAACCATCCACATGCTTTCTCTCCTGCTCAGACATGATTTTGGCACGTGACTTTGGAGAAAAAAAACCATCATATCCACGCTCCTTCAATGCTGGCAGAAAGAGAGTGAAGTATTGCTCTGTTTCCACTTCCTGAGATGAAAAGAAAAGTTATCATCTACATGTCAGAGGGAAACCTAATTAAGCTATAAAAATACTCAGCATTATGAGTAAGGTATGATTAAGTTAAAATAATTTACATAGCAAATGTTATCTTACCTTATTGCTAGCAGCTGCCATTTGCAGCTTTTAAAAGCTGAAACAACCAGAAAGTTTACATGATTTTCTCATGCTCACACACAGCTAGTACAGGTATAGGACTACATTCCAGGTTTCTTAACTCCCAATTGAGAGTTTATACCTCACCTGTTCGAGAGTGGTTATTAAACAAAGAAAGTTGATCATATGACAGGTTTGGTGGTAGGGAATAGTAAATTTTACACATAAAAAGGTAATTTTAAAAATCAGTTATCCCTCTTAACTATGGTTGAAAGGAATGATACCCAGGATTGAGAAGGATAAGCTCTAGGAACAAAGAAATTCTACTTTAAGGAATTTTTAGGTATCTGAACATATCAATCACCCATAGTCGAGGCTAATGTACTGATTAGAGTATTTTATTTTTTGACCCATAAAATATTTTTAACAACTCCTTCCAAATGAAATAAACAAATATGAAGATAATGATCTATGTATGAAGTTGCTCAAAACAGCATTATTTTATAACCACAAAAACCCATAGAAAGTGAAAATGTTCAATAGTAGGGAAAAAGCTAAATCAATTAAGATATATTCATATAATTAATTTTTTGGAGAATTTTCATAACATGGAAAGTGTATTAAGTGCAATCAACAAGAAACAAAATGTCAATACTGTATTTCCAATTTTATTTTGGAAATATATCTGTAAATAAATAGATGAGTGGGGAAAAAAATGTCTAGAAGAAAATACACCAGAAATTTTAACACAGCAATTACATCTGTAATATGGGATTAGGTGTTTTCCACCCACCATGCTTCATTTTTTTCAAAGTTTTCAACTTCTCTGGAATAAACATTTTTAAAATATAGTACCACTTTTAAAATAAGAAAACATTTTAAAATTATGATGTTTTTATCCTTCAAAATTATGCTTAAAAGTTGAAAGACCGATATTACTAAAATACTAAAACAAAAGGAGGACAATAACTATAAAAGACTATGTTTGTTTTGCCTCCTCCTACCCTCACTCTGTCATTTCTCAGAGTTTAGAAAAAGATGTTTACTTCTTGTTATTTCCCAGGAAGTCATATGAACTACAGACAAAATAAAAAGCAGTTATCAAGCTACTATACTAGGGGAAAAAAAAAAACATTTAAAAATATTCTTTACTCAGGCTATGCTGTAAAGGATATGTGAAATTATAACATTAAAAAATTTTAGGGCCCGGCTAGATAGCTCAGTGGATAAAGAGCTCGCTGGGAAACCACATGGGAGGCCCTGGGTTCGGTTCCCGGGGACCTCTCCTAGCGGGCAGACCGCCTTGAGAATGGCAAGCCGCCATGGGCGGGCCGGAGCCGCCGTGGGCAGGGCAAAAAGCTGCCACGGACAGGGCAAAAGCCGCCACGGGCAG
>PVKH010034808.1:0-11820 GCA_004027955.1 Chaetophractus vellerosus | reverse complement strand
CATACAAATAATAAAGACAAAAATACTCTCAGAGCATTTTTTCCCGAATAATTTTCACAATAAAATAAATTTGTGTCCATTCACGAACACTCAAAAAATAAACAAAGCAGTTTTTAATGAACTTAGGTATGAATATTTAAATGTTTTCAAAAAGGACAATATTATTTGACATTTTCAGGTATATCCAGGAAATATAAAAACAAATAACCATTTGCCTAGGTGAAATAATGTCTTTAAAGGATTCTGTGATAAAACCTGAGGAATTGGAAATTTTAAAATTATTTATTATTTTAGTCCATAGCTATCAAAATGAACCAGTGTTAATTGAGGATAAGAGATGTTTAAGTGGATATGACATTTAAAGTTATTCTTCAAATTCAACTTTTCCTATTAATATTAGGCTTGGACACATAGGGCTAGCATCATCTGAAGAGGGAAGAAATACTTATACTCATTTACAAGTTATTTATAAAACCCATTTAGCAAGAGGTAATAAAAGCTAACATTTATTGAGCACTTGCAATGTGATAGATAGGGCTTTGAGATTTTTGTTAGCTTATTAAATACGATAATCCCAGGATTACTAGCCTCTTTTTACAGAGAAGAAAAATAAAGCACTGTGATAGACACTTTTGTCCAGCATCAAAGAGCTAGTTGGTGCAAAATATTATGGTACAATCTATACCTATTGAGTAATATTTATAAGCTACATTTTAAAATTAGCGACGTTTGTGAGTTTACAAAATGATCATGCATAACATACAGGATTCCCACATACCACACCACCACCATGACCTTGCATTTATGTGCAGCATTTGCCACAAATGATGAAAGAATGTCAAAATGTTACTACTAACTATAGTCCATAGCTTACATTAGGTGTATTTTCCCCGTGTATCACTCTATTATTAATACCATGTAATATTATGCATTTGTTATAGCTCATGAAAGAATATTCTCATTTTTCAATTAACTACAGTCTGTCATCCACCACAGGATTCACAGTGTTATGCATTCCCATGCCTTATACAATCCATCCAAAGTGTACACTCAGTGGTCCTCAATATCATCACAGAGTTGTGCTATCACCACAGTCAATTTTAGAACATTTTCATTACTCCAGAAAGAAAAATCTGTGTTCTAGTCAGGGTTCTCTCGGGAAACAGAATCAACACAAGATATCTCTTAAAAATATGAGATTTTATAAGAGTCTCCCACGTGACCGTGGGGATACACAAGTCCAGGTTCCGCCGGTAGGCTGCAAGCCAGGGGCTCTGATGAAAGACTGATGAAGGGCCCTCGATGAGTTCCTGGGAAAAGTTCGCTGTCAAACGACGAGCTGGGAAATTCTCTCTGAATGTTGAAATCAGTTCCCTTTTATGGCAGTCAACTGAATAGATAAAAGCCTCATCCATTCTTGATCCAATCTTGCTGATTGATGCAAATGCAATCAGCCATCCATGCAGTAAACTCAATTAGCCCAGTGCTTGCTGGACCCAACAGCTGGGCACAATTACCTGGCCAAGTTGACACATTAGCCTAACTATCACAATCTGATTCCCCCTTTTCTCCCCTAATGCTGATCCTTAACATTGATATAGTACTTCCCTTGACATTGATGTAAAATATTACAATATTGCTGTTACTTATAGTCCATAAATTACATTAGTTTTATTTTACTCTTATATCACCATATACTTAACACTTTGTAATAGTGACCTACATTTCTTCTAGTTCATGGGAAAACATTTGTATTTGCACAATTAACTACAGTCCCCCTCCATCACCGAAATCACTATGTTATAGAGCCCCAAAGATTATCCTCTAGCTTTCATTTGATTGTTATTTACAACCCTAGAACACCTCTTTCACCCACAATCACATTAATATATCAGTAGTGTTAGTTATACTTATTATATTGCATGACCATCATCTCTATCCATATCCAAACATTTACAATCAACCTAATTAAAAATTCTACAGTCATTAAGCATCAGTTCCCTTTTCTCAACCCTCATTCTATCTCCTAGTAAGCTATACTCTAGATTTTAACTCTGACTTTACTCATTGTATTCAGTTCATATTAATGAGACCATACAATATTTGTCTTTTTGTGTCTGGCTTATTTCACTTAACATAACGTCCTCAAGTTTCATCTATGTTGTCACAGGCATCCCGATTTCATTTCTTCTTACAACAGAATATTATTCCATCTTATGTATATATCACATTCTGCATATCCATTCATTGGGTAACAGACACTTGGGTTGTTTCTGTCTTTTAGCAATTGTGAATAATGCCACTATGAACATCAGTGTGCAAATGTCAGTTCCCGTCCCTTCTTTCAAATTTTCTATATATTTTCCTAGAAGCAGGAATTCTGGGTCATATGACAATACTATATTTAGCTTCCTGAGGAGCTGCCAAACTGTCTTCCACAAAGGCTGAACTGCTCTACATTCCCACCAACAGTGAACAAGTATTCTTATTTCTCCACATTCTCTCCAATACTTGAGTTTTTGTTGTTGTGTTTTTAATAGAGGCCATTCTATAACATGTGATATATCTCATTGTAGTTTTGAGTTGCATTTCCCTAATACATAGTGATGTTGAATATCTCTTCATGTGCTTTTTGGTCATTTATAGTTCCTCTTTAGAAAAATGTCTACTCAAGTTTTTGTCCATATTTTGTGTTGCTTGTCTTTTTTCATTGAGTTTTATAATTTCTTTATATATCTGAGAAATTACACCTTTATCAGGTATGTGGTTACAAAATATTTTCTCCCATTGAGTAGGCTGCCCTTTTACTTTTTTGACAAAATCATTTAAAGCACAAGAGTGTTTAATTTTGGGGAGGTCCCCTTTGTCTAATTTTTCTTTCATTGCTTCTGCTTTTGGTGTAATGTTTAAGAAACCATCTCCTATCACAAGATGCTAAAGATGCTTCCCTAAATTTTCTCCTATTTATGGATGTAGCTTTTATATTTTGGTCTTTAATTATTTTGAGTTAATTTTTGTATAAAGTGTGTGTAATAAGGGTACTCTTTCTTGCTTTTGAATATGGATATCCAGTTTTCCCAGTACCATTTGTTGAAGAGGCTGTTCTGACACAGCTGGGTAGATTTGGCAATTGATTCAAAATTCAAAATCAATTGACCAAAGATGTGAGGGTCTATTTCTGAATTCTCAATTCAATTCCATTAGTCAATATGTCTATCTTTATGCCAGTACCATGCTGTTTTTAACACTGTAGTTAAGTAAAATGCTTTAAAGTGAAGAAATAAGGAGGATTATGGGAACATGGCCAATGAGTTAGACAGATAAGTCTCAGGTCTCACTAAAACAACAGATAAAAATTCAGAGGCTGCCTTGGGGACCTGCTTTGGGGTACAACAAACCAGGACCCTGCTTCACAACTCCCAGAAGAGTGAAGGTCAGAGAGATGAAGGAGCCAAAACTAGTAATTATGAGTTATTAAATCTCTTGGCTGCCAGGAAAGGCTCCCCTCCCTGAGCCCTGAGATATTAAGTGAGGGTCAAACTCCTGGTGAATTGTATCTAACTGAAATGAGAGCATATGTCTTCCTCCTTTGGATATATATACAACGGGGAGATACTCTGAGTCATCTAGGAGGGTACTGGACAGATAGGGAAGCCAGGGGAAAGTCATGGGTTGCTTGCCTCAGTGGATGGAAGTGGCGCACATACACAGTCCTAAGGGCAGATACACTAGGTGGAGCCCCAGGCTCCCTGCTGCAAATGGGAGCCTGACTTCAGATTCCCCGTTAGAAAGTAGGGTCTGGGAGTGTGGAGAGTGATTTCTTTGCGGTGAGTTTAGCCAGCAGGGCGCCCCTTGAATATTGGAAGGGACCCCGACTGGACAGGGAGAAGGGAAGGGGATCTCCCCAGGCAGGCTGTCATGCCCAGCTGCAAAGATATAGAGTGGAATTACATTAGGGAGGAGGCAGAGACAGGAAGCTGATCAGCAAGACTCTATCTGACTGCAGGGAATCTAACCTGCCTGAGAGGAAAAGGGGCAGATCAACTTCTGAAAGGCTAATTATCCTAAGGAGGCAGAATAGCTCAGTGGAAGAATTTATGCCAAACATATACAAAGTCCTTGGTTCAATTCCCAGCACTTCCTTGAGAAGTGACCCACCAGGTTATCAGGCATCCAGCTGAAACTAAATGACAGGGGACATATAGACATTCTCTTTGTATTAGCTTTTCTTGGACTCTTATTTTTTCAGAAAAAAAAAGGTTCTTTTTTAAATCTCCTTATTTTACTCACTAAAACCTGCAGAGGGCAGGCTGCAGGGTACATGATTGATGAACACAAGCAACCTGAGAAGATCCTTAGGGGTCTAAGAGAAAAGGCTGTTTTTCTGTGTTTATTTTTTATTTATTTTTAATTTTTTTCTGCTCTCTCTTTTTTTTAAACAAGTCACTGTTGATGTGTTTCTTGCTTGTTGTGTATCCCTTTGTTTCTCTGCATGATTTTTTTTAATTTTCCTTTTTTTCTTTTGTTTACTGATTTACTCTACCTACACTATTTCTTTCTCTCCTGCATCTTTAAATCCTTTATTTTCTGTTTTTGTTCTTTCATTCCACCTCTTTTATTTGGTCTCCAATTTTTCTTATTTTTATTTCTCTCTTTCCCCTTTTTTTTTCTGTTTACCTTCTTTTTAAAAAAACTTTTTTATTTCTCTCTTTTCTCTGTTCTTTCCTCCTCTACTTACCATTCCAACCTTTAAATTCATTGTATATATTTTTCTCTTTTCTGTTTCTTTCATTGGTTCTGTTCCACTTTTCTAGATTTATTCCTCTGTGCTTCTTACTTATGTTAATTTTTCAATTTCCTAGGTCTTGTACAGTTCCTTTCCTACCTTTCACTATTATTATTACTATTATTCTTTTTTTCTTCCTATCTTTTTCCTTTTCTATGGTCCTAATTTTTATTCTTTCAAAGGAACATAAACAACAACAAGGAAGTAGAATAAGAGGAATGAAATATAAATTTGAAACCTTAAAACACACAAAAACAACAACAAGCTAATCAACTGAATAAACCCATCAAGATATACAGATGTCTAGACACCAACAAAAAATTACAAGCCATACTAAGAAACAGGAGGATATGGCCCAGTCTAACAAACCAACTCAAACCCAGGAGGAGATGCAGAACATGGAACAAATAATCAGAGATGTCCAAATAAATATTATGAATCAACTTAATGAAGTGAAGGAAGAGACTAAGGATATTAAGAAGACACTGGGAGAGCATTTTGAAGAAAGTATAAACATACATAAAAGGATAAGATATTATGGTGTTGAATAGCACAATCCAAGAAATCAAAAAGACACTGGAGGCACACAACAGCAGATTTGAACAGTCAGAGGAAAGAATCAATGATGTGGAAGACAGTACATCTGAAATCAGATAGTAGAACAGATAGATAACAAGATAGAAAAAAATCAGCAGGTACTTAGGGATTTTGAATGACAACATGAAATGCACTAACATATGCATTATAGGCATCCTGGAAGTAGAAGAGAAAGGAAAGGGGACAGAAGGGGTGTTGGAGGAAATAATGGCTGAAAATTTCACAACTCTATTGAGGGAGATGGACATACATATGCAGGAAGCGGAGCACACCCCAAAAAGTATAAATCCTAAGGCCTAACACAAGACATATACTTGTTAAATTGTCCAATGCTCAAGACACAGAGAGAATACTGAAAGCAGCAAGAGAAAAGAGAACCATCGCATACAAGGTAAGCTCGATAAAAATTAAGTGCTGACTTCTCATCCGAAACCATGGAGGCAAGAAGGCAATGGTATGATACAGTTAAGGTGCTTAAAGAAAGAAACTTCCAGTCAAGAATTCTCAATCCAGCAAAGCTAGCATTCAAAAATGAGGGAGAGCTCAAAATATTCATGGATAAAGAGAAATTAAGAGAATGTCAATAAGAAGCCTGCACTTCAAGAAATACTAAAGGGAGTTCTGCCAGTTGAAAGAAAAAAAACAGGAGAGAGAGAGAGAGGTGGAAGAGAGTGTAAGAACAACTAAAAAAGGTTTTAAAAAGGAATAAAAACAATATATAGCACACACAAACCTAAAAAAATAGGACTAATGTAAGTAATTCCTTGACAGTAATAACATTGAATGTTAATGCATTAAACTCACCAGACAAGAGAAACAGATTGACAGAATGGTTAAGGAAAAATGACCCATCTATATGCTGTCTACAAGAAACCCACCTTAAAACTAGGGATAGAAGGAGGCTAAAAGTCAATGGTTGGAAAACAATTTTAAAAGCAAACAGTAACCAATACTAAGTATTTAGTCCAATACTAATATTGGACAAAATAGACTTTAAATGAAAAATTATTGTAAGAGACAAAGAACACTATAGATTAATAAAGGAGGTAATTTACCAGGAAGAAAAAACAATCATAAACATTTATGCACCTAATCAGGGCACCTCAAAATACATGGGGCAAAAATGGAAAAATTAAGGGGAAAATTAGGTGCCTCTACAATTATAGTGGGGGATTTTAATACAACATATCACCACTAGACAGAATATCTCGGCAGAAAATCAATAAAGAAATAAAGACTTTAAATAATACTTTAGAGGACCTGGACCTAATAGACATATACAGAACATTTCACCCAAATACATCAGGTTATACACTCTTTTCAAGTGCACATGGATCATACTACAAGATATACCACATGCTAGACCACGGAACAATACTCAATGAATTCAGAAAGATTGAAATTATACAAAGTAATTTCTCTAACCACAATGGAATGAAGCTGGAAATCAGTAAGGTCCAGAGAACCAGATTAGGCACAAAGATATGGAAGTTAAATAATACACTCTCAGGTAAACAGTGGGTCAAGGAGGAAATCTCAAAATAAATCAATAACTACTTTGAAATGAATGAAAACAACACAATGTTTCAAAACCTATGGGATGCAGCAAAAGCAGTACTGGGAGGGCTATAAGATCAACGTGCAAAAATCAGCAGCATTTCTGTACACTAAAAATGAGCAATTTGAGGGGGAAATCAAGAAAAAATACCATTTATAATAGCAACTAAAAGAATTAACTACCTAGGAATAAATTCAACTAAAGATGTAAATGACTTATATGCAGAAAACTGTACAGCACTATTAAAGGAAATCAAAGAAGAATAAAATAAATGGAAGAATATTCCCTGTTCATGTATAGGAAGACTAAAAGTCATTAATATGTCTATCCTATGCAAACTGAGCTACAGATTTAATGCAATCCCAATAAAAATCACCACCGTATTTTTTACTGAATTGGAAAAACTAATTTATTTGGAAGGGCAAGAGGCCCCAAATACCCAAAGACATATTGAAAAAGACAAATGAAATTGGATGAATCACGCTACCTGACATTAAAACATGTTACAAAGCAACAGTGATCAAAACTGCATGGTATTGACACAAGGGTAGACATACTGACCAATGGAACTGACTTGAGAGTTCTGATATAGCTCTTCCCATATACAGTCAACTGATATTCAACAAGGCCACAAAGCCCACTCAACTGAGAGAGAATGGCCTTTCCAACAAATGGTATTTGGAGAACTGAATATCTATATCCAAAAAATGAGAGAGGAACACCATCTCACACTTTATACAAAAATTAATTCAAGATGGATCAAAGATCTAAATATAAGAGCCAAGACCATAAAAACCTTGGAAGATAATGTAGGGAAACATCTATATAATCTTGTAGTAGGAAATGGTTTCATGAACTTTACATCCAAAGAACAAGCAATGAAAGGAAAAATAGATAAATGGGACCTCCTCAAAGCTAAAAACTTTTGTACCTCAAAGGAGTTTGTCATGAAAGTGAAAATGCAGCGTACTCAATTAGAGAAAATATTTGGTAACCATATATCTGATAGGGGCAATAATATCCAGTACATAAAATATAAAAAGTCAAGCAACCAATTTAAAAAATGGGCAAGTGGTTTGAATAGACACTTCTCCAAAGAAGAAATACAAATGCCTAGAAAGCACATGAAAAGATGTTCACTATCACTAGCTATTAGGGAAATGCAAATCAAAACTACAATGAGATATCATCTTACACACATTAGACTGGTGGGTATTGAAAAACAGAGGACTACAAGTGTTAGAGAGGATGTAGAGAAATGGGAACCCTCATCCACTGCTGGTGGGAATGTAGAATGGTGCAGCCACTGTGGAGGACAGTTTGGAAGTTCCTCAGAAAACTAATTATAGAACTGCTATACAATCCAGCAATTCCACTGCTGGGTATATAACCAGAAGAACTGAAAGCAAGGACATGAACAGATATATGCACACCAATGTTCACAGCAGCTTTATTCACTAGTGCCAAAAATTGGAATCAACCCAACTGCCCATCAACAGATGAATGGATAAGTAAATTGTGGTATATACATACGATGGAATATTACACAGCTATAAGAAGGAATACAGTATTAACACATGGGATAACATGGCTGAATCTTGGGGATCTTATGTTGAGAGAAGGAAGCCAGGCATTGAAGGGCAAATATTACATGACCTCACAGATATGAATTAAACAAATTGAGCAGATGCACAGAGCTAGAGTCTGGAAGATAGGTTTACAGGAAATAGAAAGGGAGAAGAAGGTTGTGAGCCAACACCCATGTAGGCAAAATCTATGATAATGGGGAAGTGTGTAGTTGTACAGTGGAGGGGTGTGACAGTGGTGTAATGATACTTTTAGGTTTGACAATGCTGGATTGTCAGGAGGGCAGGGAGAGGAGGGTGGTTGGACTGTCCATGGAACTGGGGGGAGGGTTAGAGGAGGGAACAGGTGAACACTGGGGATTGGCAGGTACATGGTTGAAACTACAATTTTGGGAATGCTCTTTTGGCAATATGGCAAGTGAGGGTTCCTGGTGTGGGGTGTTGGATGTGGGGGACATTCAGGACAGTGTGCACCTAGGGCAAGCTTCTAGGGAGCGTGTGAGTGTTCATCTTGCCATAGTGTGTTATATCAGTGGGGGAGACCCACACAATGAGCCCCATCATCCTGGGGAGGCCCACTATGTTCTCAAATAGAGGGGCAGGAGTCCCTTGAGAGTGTGGGTAGTGCCTAATAGGGGAGGGCAGACCAGTGTGGCAAGCCCTCAGTGTTGCTGCAAGTAAATACGAGTTTTTTCCTTCAAGAGGTGAACCCTGGTGGTTGCTGTGGGTCCCCAGGGGAGGGGAAGGGAGGAATAGAATAGATGGAACAGGGGGCATTTTGGGGGAGCTGGAAGTGTTCTACATAATCTTGCTATGAGGGAGGCAGGCCATGTTGAATTGCATCAAAGTTTATAAAGTGTATGATCCAAAATGTAAACCATAATGTATACCATTTACCATGGTTGGTAGCTATGTCTCAAAATTTGTACATCATTTGTAACAAACATACCATCCACATATAAAATGTTATTAATAGGGGAAGGAGGAAAAGGGGGAAGATGTTGGGTATACGGGAGTCCCCTGTATTTGGTATGTGACTTATCTGTAACCTAAAACTTCTTTGAGGACAAAAGAAAAAAGGAAGACACTGAAAGAATAAACAGAAAATAATGTTACTGTATATATAGCACAAAAGATTTTACAGTGATGAAAGGGAAAATGTAAAAAAAATAAATATTTTTAATACCTTTATCCCAAATTTTTATTTTTTTATTTTTTTATGTTTTTAAAAATTTATTTTATTTCTTATTTTTAAAACTATCATTATTATTTCATTTTCTTATTAATCCTACTTGGTTATTTTATTGGCTTCATTTTAAAAGAAGTTTTGGATCACAGAAGGGTTACAGCTGTGGCAGAGGAGGATCATTGGTGCAGGGTGTCAGTGATGTGGGATACATGGGAGGAAGCTCACCTGAGAATACATATAAGGCATATAAATGTGTTCAAATGTTCATGGGGCATTGTCACAGTGGGTGGAGTTTCACACAATAACCAAAGGAATATCAAATTTCCATCTTGGAGAGCTCTGCCACATTCTCTACTAGATCAGCAAGAATCCCCCCAATACAGGGGCAATGACTAGTGAAGGAGGATGGTCCATTGATGGGTCCTTGATATTGATGACTGTGCATATGAACCTTTACTCTTGAAACTGAAACTTAGCCTAGTACTGTAGGGTGCCTAAGAGTTGCCTGCTGGGAGCCTCCGTGTTCCTCAAATGTGGCCTTTCTCCAAGCCAAATTCAGCATATAAATACATTACCTTCCCCCCAGTGTGGGACATGACTCCCAGGGATGAGTCTCCCTGGCAGCAAGGGATTACTGCCAAGCACCAACTAGCAATGCAATTGGAAAAAGACCTCAAATAAAAGGGGGAAAAGGTAAAGACGAATGAGTTTATATGACTAAGAGGCTTCAAAGTGATTCAGGAGGTCACTCCAGAGGTAAAGCTTATGCACATCTCAGCAGGATCTCTTTGAATGCCAAAGTAGATACTACCCCAAAGAGAGGGAATCCTGAGGGCTCTGGAGACATCCAGGCACTATATTGAGGGCAGATAGCTCAGGAGTTTGGTGCCTTGCCAGTGGGCCCTACTTTGGAATTTATGCTCCCCAGAATGACAGGTTGGACTCAGCTGTGGTTTCCCTACACATTGGGTCTTCTGTCCTTCTATTTGAACCTAGAATTAGTACTAGAGTTGGTAGATGTGTGTCCAAGAGACTTAAATCTTTGGGCTTCCCATGTGCCATCTGGACCCTGAATTTCAATGGAGTTGCAACACCTACTCTCCAGTTCATTGCTTTCACCCAGGATAAATAACATGGAGGTGATGATGGACAATTACCATACCAAGGAACCAAGACAGTCTACAAATCCAAGCAAGAGAGTCCCATCCATCTGCCCTATGGAATCACAGCTCTCTCTCAATTAGAGGTGGAGTGGACATCACCATCCCAGAACCCTGAGGATTGGGGAATGAACTATGGACTAAACTAGACTTACTGGTATTCTACTATAGACTTATTGTGATTCTAGCAATGAAAGAAATTATTCCAATGATGTGGAGGCAGTGTCCACTGGAGGTTCTGAGGGCAGGGAGAGTGAAAAACTGGTGTAATATAGGGGCATTTTTGGGACTTGGGAATTGTTCTGAATGACATTGCAATGACAGATACAGGCCATTATAAAACTTGTCATAACCTACAGAATTGAGTGGTAGAGAGTAAACTACAATGTAAAAGTTAATCCATGCTTAGTGGCAATGCTCCAAAATGTGTTCATCAATTGCAATGAATGTATCTCACTAATGAAGGATGTTGTTAAAGTGGGGAAATGTGGAAGGTCTGGGGAGCAGGGCATATGGAAATCCCCTATATTTTTTATTTGATGTTTGTATAATCTAAGTATCTTTAAAAAATTTTTTTAAATAAAATTTCAGGAAAAAAGAGTCCTCAACATCATTCTTTTAAAAGATATTTTTGTCTATTTGGGGCCCCTTACCCTTCCAAATATATTTGATAATCAGCTTTTCCATTTCTGCAAAGTAGGTTGTTGGAGTTTTGGTTGCATTTGCATCGAATCTGTAAATCAATTTGAGCAGAGTTGACATGCTAAAGATATTTAGTTTTCAAAACCATAAACAAGGACTAGTCCTTTCATTTATATAGGTCTTCTTTTATTTCTTTTAGCAATGTTTTGTTGTTTTATGACTACAGGTCCTTTATGTCCTCAGTTAAGTTTATTCCTAATTATTTGATTCCTTAGTCACATTGTAAATGGAGACTTTTTTTT